>PVJC01002730.1:0-76289 GCA_004026665.1 Murina feae | reverse complement strand
ATGTTTGCTGTATGCTTGGCACTATGCTAGCAACTTTATGTGATTTCTTTATTTAATAAAAAGTAATGTGGTGGCAACATGTAGCAGTAAGATGTCCCTTCAGCCTGGATTTAAGCCTGGATTTAAGTGTGAAATACAGGATGCCTGATCTGCTCACACCCTCACACCTTTCCCTTTCTCCACCTCATTCCCTCAGGCACGGTGTACCTCACTCACTCCTATGAAATGAGCTTTAGCACACAGCTTTTAGGAGATTCTCTGAACTTGAAAATCACCTCTAACGTCAGGCTTTCCTAACCACCTTATCTAGAGAAGCGATCCAATACCACCCACAAATCTCTGTTTCATTATCTTTCAGCATTTCTCACAATCCTGTATTTTTCTTGTTGGCTTGTTACTGTCTGGATTTCCTTCTAGGATGCAGCCTATCTTGTCCCCTTCTGTGTTCAGGGGCCTCACACAGTGACAGGCATGGAGTAAGTTTCAAATGTTATTTGTTCATGACCGTACCTAGTCCATCCTCAGCCATGGTTTCCTTATTTGTGATTTCGGTTATCCATGGTCTGAAAATATTAAACGAAAAATTTCAGCCCTAGCCGGTTTGGCTCAGTGGATAGACCATCAACCTGCAGACTAAAGGGTCCCCAGTTCGATTCCCGTCAAGGGCACATGCCGTGGTTGTGGGCTTGATCTCTAGTGTGGGGCGTACAGGAGGTAGCCGATCAATGATTCTCTCTCATCATTGATGTTTCTCTCTCTCTCCCCTTCTCCCTTCCTCTCTGAAATCAATAAAAATATATTTTTAAAAAGAGAAAATTCTAGAAATAAACAATTCATACATTTTAAACTGCGAGCATTTCTGAGTAGCTGCTGAAATCTCGTGCAGTGGGGCTCCACCCACCAGGACCCAGGACGGGAAGCCTCCCTTTGTCTCCCGAGGCCTCTCTAGCTCCCACCTTAGGCACTCAGCCAGCTCAGTTCCTGAGTTGACTGTGGCGGTATCGCAGGGCAGGTGCTCAGGTAACCTTTATTTTATTTAAAAATGGCCCATAAATGCAAGAGTAGCGATGTGAACAACTTGGATATGCTGTGAAAAGCCGTAAGTTGCTTCTGATGTATGGCCAGTGGTAGCCTCACAGGACCTCACCATGCCTACTTCACCTTCACCTCCCTTCATCTCACCACGCAGGCGCTGTATCATCTCACGTCACCACAAAAGGACGGGTGAGTACAGTACAATAAGATATTTTGAGAGACAGAGATGGCCTTCACTTAATTTCAGTTACAGTATATTGTTATAATTGTTGTGTGCTATTACTTGTTCATCTCTTACTATGCCTAATCTACACATTAAACTTCATCATAGGTGCGAAGATACAGTATACAGGGTTCATTATTCATGGTTTTATGCATCCCCAGGGAACTTAAAATGTACCCTCTATGGGTAAGGGAGGACGAATATATCAATAAAAAGATTTAGGCAAATGATAGTAACCCCACTCACTAGCTAACTGATTTGGATGAGATAGTAATGTTTGGAAGAAATCAAATCTCTTGCTGATGGTGGCAGACATCTCAAGCTTTTCCAACCAATTCACAGTAATAATACAAGACTGAACTTACTTCCAGATTGCCACGGTAATGTCTGGTGCATTACCTACCTCACTAAAATATGCTTTCATTTATTTGTAATTAATGTTTTCTGAGTGGGGCGCTAGACAACCGACACAGTGCCAGCCACTGCAGAAACGGGAGTCAAATAGGAAACGGGGCTAACATGTATTGAGCACATCGTGTATGTCACTTGTGTAACTTTTCCTGCTATATAATATTTTACTGCTTGGATGTTACATCATTTTAAAATCAATTTATCTTTTGGTGGACATTTAGGTTGTTTCCTTTTTGCTGTTCATATTTACAGACATGTTGATGCATGTATCCACGTAGGCGAGGATTTATCTGAACATTGTTTCTCAAACTGTGATCCTTGGACAGGAGCTTAGACTCCATTCTAGGCCTACACGCAGGCCTCCTCAAACTACGGCCCGCGGGCCACATGCCGGGTGTTTTTGCCGCTGCTGCCTGTCCTGCTTAAAATATGATATGTGCATAGGAATTTGTTCATATTTTTTTTAAAAACTATAGTCCTGCCCTCCAACGGTCTGAGGGACAGTGAACAGGCCCTCTGTTTAAAAAGTCTGAGGACCCCTGGCAGAATCAGAATACCTGTGGACGGGGCCCAGAAATCTGGGTTTTAGTGAGCTCTCCAGGTGATCATGATGCACATTAGAACCACCTAAGGAGCTTTCAAAAAACACCTAAGGCTAAACCCTACCAAGGAATGAGTAACTCATAATCTCTTAGGCTAAGGCCGGGTGATTCCACTGTGCTGCCAGAGAAGGGAACTACAGCTATTGGGTAAGGAAGTAGGAGTGGCATTTGCAGGACATAGAATACAGGTTTGTTTAATTTTACTATATGAAGTCAAATTGCTTCTCCAAAATGGTTGTCCTAATTTCTGCTCCCACCAGCTGTTTATGAGTGTTCCTGTTGCTCTGCATCTTCACCAAAAGTTGTATTATTTAACTTTTAAGTTGTGCCACTTTGATAGGTATAAAATTATTAAATAATTATAATTTAAAGTTGTATGTATTTAATTAATAATGGGGCTGAATATTTTTATATGTTTACAGGGCATCAATATTTTTACTTCTGGGAAGTGCCTCTTCATATCTTCTGCCATTTTTTACCCCAACTGAACTGTCTTTTTATTGATTTGTAGTCATTTTTTTTATGTATTCTAGATGCTAATTCTTTGTCAGTTATAAATAGGGCAGTTATCTCCCTTCTCCTGAATTGTGACTTATTTTTAATTCTCTATAAAGTAATAGAAATTCTTTTATGTCATTCAATTCTCCTTTCTTGTTAGGATTCGTGGTTTATTTCTTTTTTCTTTTTTTTTGCCGTCTGAGAAAACTTTTCCTACCCAGTCCAAAAGATAGTCTCCTATACTTTCTTGTAAACATTTTAAACCTTTGTCTTTCACACTTAAGTACTTAACCCACCTAGAACTTTAAAAATTATCAGTGGTCTAAAGTAGATGTTCATTTTTACTTATTTTCCTTTTGAATAAATAATTGTCTAGTGCCATTTACTAATTAACTATCCTTTCTCTACTAAGCATGCCAGCTTTGCTCATATGTCTGTTTTAGATAAATGCATGGGTCTGTATTTCTGAGCTATTTTATCTGTTGATCATTTTTTTTTTCACCCATGAACCAGTGCTTTACTGTTTATTATAGATTATAATCAGTCCTAATACACGGTGGTGGGCAAGTCCCTAGCTGATTTTTCTCCAAGAACATCTTGACTATTTTTAGGACTTTGTAGTTCAGTGACTTACCAATTAACTTGTCAGGTACCATAAAATGTTTTGCTAGGATTTCTATTAGAAATGCAGTGAATATTTAGATCAATTTGAAGATGTATAGCATCTTTAAAAATGTTGACTTTTCCAATTAATAAAGATAGTATGTCTTTATTTAAGGTTTTACTAAAATCTCTATCAATGACATTTTATATTTTTCTACACAAAGTCCTCACAAAATTTTTGTTGGACTTTTGTCTGGATTTTTGATGTTTATGTTGTTGCTATAAGTAATCTTTACTTTTTAGTTGCATTTTCTAATTGTTGGTGACTGTGTTTGACAATGAAATTGATTTTTATATGTTAATCTTATGCCTGGAAGCCTATCTAAATTATTTTATACTGATAATATTTCATAGATTATTTTGAATTTTCTTTGCAAGCAATTATATTATCTGTAAGTCACTTACTATAAAACCAAGTTGCATAGACGTGATAGCGGGAATCCTTTTTCACCCCTGCTTTTTTTTCCCCCTTTTATTGTTATTTTATTTTAAATTTTGTTTTATTGCTTAAAGTATTACAACGAGTGATAGATGAAAGAAAAATACCACATGACCTCACTTATTTATGGATAATAAGGACCATTATAAATTGATAAACATAAACAAATACAGAGACAGAACAGCATTGAACAGACTCATCCTAAAGCTGGAAGGCTGGGGAGGGTTGGGGTTAAGAGATCAACTGAAGGACCTGCATACATACATATGAGCATAATCAATGGACATAAGAAACTGGGGGGTAAGGGAGGAGGGGGGAAGGTCAAGAGGAAAAAAATGGAGACCTATCTATCACCTCTGCTTTTAAAGGTACTGATGTTTTCAACATGTCATCATTGAGTAATATATTTGTGGTAGAATTTTTGTATTCTTTTTTAGTTACTCTTGAGTGAGCTAAGAAAGTTCCCTTCTTTTCCTAAATTAGTTAAGAAATTTATCAATTATTATTTCAGTCTGTATCAAAATTATTTATTTCCCCCCTTTAGTCCATTTACATGATTAATTATATTAATAGTTTTTCTAATGTTGAATCAGCTTTTCATTCCTAGACCACTCCCCACTGTGCATCACTCATTATCTCTACTTGCAGTTAACACTGTTTAATGTTCAGGAAATATTTCTATCTACTTTAGCACATAGTTTTCTTATACTGTCCTGTCTTATGTTGGTATCAAGATTTTACTCACCTCATGAAATATGTTGGGAGGGTATCTACTCTTTTCCTAGTCTATAAAATATTGCATAAGATGGAAATATATGCTTCTTGATGTTTGCTAGAATTCTCCTCTAAAATAATGTGGGTCTGATACTTTCTTTTTGTAAACATTTTGCTTTTTGCACAATTTATTGAAATATAACATATGTTCAGAGAAGAGTAAAGCTGATGAGTTATCATGAACAGAACACACCCCTTTAATCCGCACTGAGATCAAGAAAGAAAACAATTCCAGAGCTATGTCCACTTCTCATCATTCCGCTCATAACAAAATGCTTAGGAAGTATTCTGACTTCAACAGCATGTATTATTAGTTTTGCCTGTTTTTGAACTTAATATAAATAAGATTCTATAGTATGTATGTATGTATAAGTCAAGATATTCTGAGAACTCATATATCTCTTTAATGGCTGTAGAGTTCTTTCTATTTCTTCTTTTAGATAAAGTTTATTTTTTTTTGAAAATGTCTAGTTTGTCTTCATCTAAGTTTCAAATTTGTGAGTGTACACTTATTCAAAGTATTTTTATTATCTTTATAATTAATGCAGTATCAGTGATTAGGTTTCCATTTTATTTCTGCTATTTATTTTTCTAAATTGGTCTTGTTAAAGGTTTGAAAATTTTTATTAATCTAACTTTTCAAAACCTAACTTTTGACTCTGTTTAGTTTTTATACATTACTTTCTGTTTTATTTTTACATTTTTCTTTCTACTTTCTTTGGGTTTATTCTACTGTTATTTTTATAACTTCTTTTATCCTTATTGTATTAATTTTTGGCTTGTCTTCTTTTCTATATGTACTTAAAAATTATTTAAAAGCAATGATGCCCTCAAGGTATGACTTTAACTGCATCCAATTAAAGCTGTATTTTCATGATGAAATGTTTACTTATATGATTTCCCCCTTTAGTTCATTAATATGGTGAGTTATATTAATGTATTTTCAAAATTTAATTATGTTATTTGATAAATTAACTACAGAAACATTTTTAAAAAAATAAAGTTATTTTTTGGCTTTGATTTTTCACTTTATTATACTATAGTAAGATTATGTGGTCCATAACACTGATTTTTGAAAAATTTTAAGACTTCTTTTGTGATCTAGAATTACTCAATTTTTATAAATGTTTTATGTCAACTTTAAAATTATATCTATTTTGTAACTGTTGGGTGCCATATTCTAAATATATAGAGTGTCCTCCAAAATGTATACACACTTTGAATAATTATAAAGGCAGTGTTTACTAAAGTACATTTCATTTTTTAAATTGAACTATGAACTGTTAAAGTGTGTATACATTTTTTGAGACCCCCTATATATGCCTTATTTATCTTTTTAATTGTGTTGCTTAATTCTTCTCTGTCCTTATTGTAATAACTAGTGGCCCAGTGCATGAAATTCGTGCACATTAAAAGGGGATTAATTAGAGGAAATATTTTAATATTGCTATTTGCCCTTTCTCTATAATAGAAGTGTCAGAGATTAAAGAAAATTAGTAAAACGTATATGAAAATCTTCCTCCTGTTAGAGTCTGGGGTGCACCATGGAACCCAGAGTTAAGTCTTCAACCACCCACGTGCACCTCAAAATCTCTCAAGACCCAAACCTGGACAGCCCCCCTTCATTGGGCTAGATCCAGACCTGACCAGTCCCACCCTGTCAAGCCTTGCCAGGTGGGGGGGGGATGCAGCCCCTGGGTGCCAGGGGAGGGGGGCATGGCCTGAGGTCCCCCATCAAGCCCTGCTGGGTGGAAGGAGTGGCCTGTGATCCCCCAGCCTGGTGCTGGGGCAGGGGGCACAGCCTGAGGTCCCCTAGCCTGGTGCTGGGGTGGGGGGCATGGCCTGAGGTCCCCTGGCCCAGCACCAGGGCAGAGGGCACACCTTGAGGGCCCCCGTCAAGTCCCGCTGGGTGCAGAGCACAGTTTCAGGTTCCCTGGCCTGGGGCCAGGGCGGGGGGCATGGCCTGAGGTCCCCTGTCAAGCCCCATGCAGGAGGTGGGTGGGGGCACAGCCTCAGGTCCCTGCTGATTGCGCCTTAAGGCTCGTTATGGGAATTAGCCTCAGCTGTGGGTGCAAATTGACTGGAGTGATGGTCAATTTGCATATTCCCTCTTTATTATATAGGATAAGGACAGCTTAAGTTGTAACAAACAGCTCCACAATTAAAGTTGATTTTTGGCTCAGGCTCACATCATTTTTACTGAAAAGTCAGGCTGACAGAGGATCCAACTCTATGCTTCCATGATTGCCACAGCAAGAAAAAAAAGACTTCTGCAGTGTCTCATAGAGACCATTAAATACTTTTTACTGGAAGCAATACACACAACTTCTGCTTACATTTTATTGGCCAAAGTAGATCATGTGACCAAAAGCCACACTTAACTTTAAGGGGCAGGAAAGTTTATTCCTATCATCTCTCTCTATAAAAACCTAGGTGACCTTTACGACAAAATGACCAGAATGACCAGAATGATTAGAATGACCAGAACGACTGGAATGACTGGAACAACTGGAACGACTAGAACGACCAGTTACTATGACATGCACTGACCGCCAGGAGGCAGATGCTCAATGTAGGAGCTGCCCCCTGGTGGTCAGTGTGCTCCCACAGCGGAAGTGCTGCTCAGCTGGATGACCTATCCCTGCGGCCTACCAGCCCTGTGGCAGTCACTCACTCCCTCAATGGTCCTGAAGGTCCAATCACCAGAGAATGGTCCAGGCACCAACGAACCAGTGATGCTGGCACCATCCTAACAGCACCACTGGCTTCCTAGAAGTTGGCCTCAGGCACCATGGCCACTTCCTCTCCCTAGATGCTCCACAAGGAAGAAAGGATTTAAAAGCTACCATCAGGTGGCTCCTGACAACAGCGTGAATGTTAGCAGAACGAATCCGGATCCTGGCCTGGCAAGGGCATTCTACTGCCCGCCTGGAGGGCTGATTGCATCCTGGCTCCCCACTCCACCCCCCTCAGGACCTCACCCATGCACGAATTCGTGCACTGGGCCTTTAATGTGTTGTAAACAAGGAAAACAGAATTTTTCGGAAGCATTAATGACCATATTTTCTGATTTATTTTGTTTGCTGTTTTTGATTATTGAAAAAAAAAAAAGGTAGGGGGAGCTTAAAACTCCTATGATGATGATGGACTCATCAATATATATTTATATATTATGACAGTTTTTTCTTTGTACAATATTAAGCTATATTCTGAGGTAGGTATAAGTTAGAATTCTAATACTCTCAATGGAAATGTGTAGCTATCATTTTTGCCATTCAAAATATTTTTGCCTTAAACCCCATTTTGTTTGTTATTAATAGAGGTTCACTATTAGTATATTTGAAGAACTGGTATGTAGACTCCCTCTTTTTATTTTTAACTTTTCAATTTTCTTTGTCTTAGGTCTGTATCTTATTAAAAAGTAAATTAAAAAATATATACAGTTCTATTGTCCTTACATTGTCTTCCTAAATTTTAAGAAACTTTTTTTCTTTCTTACCTCCCTTTGCCTTTCCTCCTTTCTTTCCTTTCTGCCTTATCTTCTTTGAACGTTTTGGATTAATTAAGGTTTCCTCTCCCCCAAATTTCTTTTTTTTTTTTTTTTTTACTACTTTGGAAGTAATATGGTATTTTAATCCTTTAGTGTTTATTCATTTTAACATGCATGCATTTTAAAGTATGAATTTAACCAATTTATTTGCCCTACTCTTGAATAATATCAAGATCAGATTTTTGCTTATCAAAATTGTATTCTCAACCAACAGCATGGACATGTCTGAGAATTTGTTAGAAATGGAAAATTTCCATCCCAAACCCACAGATTCAGAGCATGCATTTTACCAAGATCCCTCAATAACTTGGGTGCATATTAAAGTTTGAGGAGCTCTGACTTAGAACATATTAAATCCAACGATAATATTCCCAATTGATATGCTTCTGGTGTCCAGAAATTAACTCTCTATGAATCATTTTTAACTACTTACACTTCATTGTTACTATTTTACACAGTTAATATTTATTTAGAGTTACCCACTAAAGAAATTGTTCAGCATTTCTTCTTGCACATCAGACTTTTCTTAGATCTTCTCCTCTTTCCTTAGATACACCTTTAGAAGTTCCTTTAGTACGATGCTATTGGTAATGAAGTCAGTTTTTGTTCGTTGGAAAATGTCTTTATTTTTCTTATGTTTTTAAAATATCTCTTTGCTAGATAAATTTCAAGGTCAACAGGTACTTTTTCCTCAGTGTTTTGAATATATTTCATTGTCATTTGCCTTCCTTTATTGTTTTTGAGAAGTTAGCAGACAGCTAATTTTCTTCCTTTGGTATTTCATATCTTTGTGTCTTCTCTTTCTTTTCTCTCTGCATTCTTTGAAAACATAATTTATATATTAATATAAATGAAAGATATATAAATATATTTATGACAGATATTACTCTCAAGATTCAAGAAGCCTAAAGGATTGCATGCTGTATGCATATCTATTAGGGTTCTTGAACCTGGATATTGGTTATCTTTCATCAATTCTGGAACGTTATTATTAGTAATTATACCTTTGAACGTTATCTTTCCTCCATTTTTTTCTCTTCTCTCTTTTGAAACTCTCATCATGTATATGTTTAATCTTCTACTCTAATCAGCATATGAGGAAACTTTTTAAAGATTTTTCATGTTTTTGTTTGTGTGCAATTACTTTCTAGGTTAGTTCTCATATTTACCTTCTAGTTCACTAATGCTCTCTTTACTGTTAGAGTCTGTTGTTGCACACTCAAATTAGCAAATGCTCTCAGAGAAAATATGAACTTCAGCACTGGCTTGTCCTTCTGTAATCACATTTTTATGTTATTTCTGGGCTATATATTTCTTTTATTTTGTGTCTCAATTAGCCACGATTTTTAGAAATGTTTATAATATTTTATACAGTTGTATGTATATACTAGAGGCCTGGTGCACAAAATTTGTGCACAGGTGCAGTCTCATGCTGGAGATTGAAGTGCAAGCCTCTGGTGGGGAAGGGCAGGTCCCAGCTTACCTCTGGGCCCTGAGCAGCATCTGGCCCACACACAACCCACTCTGCCTGAAGCATTGGGTCCCTGCCCTGCTCCCTCAGCGCCTGGGATCCAGGTGGTGGCCCTGCCCCCCCACTGCTGCTGCTGTTTGCCATCTGTGGGGCAATTTGCAGGGCAATCTGGCCCTGCGCACATCTGCCTTGGCCTGGTGCCACCTGCTCACCTGCTCCACCATCCCACCATGGTCCCACTCTCATCAAGGCCATTGGGCTGACAGTGCCTCCACTGCTGCCCACTGCCAGTGCCACATTGCCGACGCCTGCCATGTTCTGTGCTGCCCCATGGTGGCCAGTGCACATCATAGTGAGTGGTCAAGCTCCTGGTCGAACTCCCAGTCGATGGAAAATTTGCATATTAGGCTTTTATTATCTAAACTAATAAAAGCATAATATTAAAATTAACCGTTTCTTCGGGACGGCCTAAGCCAAGCCCACCAGCCAATCAGAGTGACTGTATGCAAATTAGCCCAGCCAAGATGGCGGAGGCCGCAGCCCTGGGCTCTGCCATCTTGGGAGCCTGGGTCCTGGGAAGGTATCTGGGGCCCTGGGCCGCCAGATGCCTTCCCCCGTGGAGAAGCTATCCGGGGAAGTGGGGACCAGCCTGGCGGGACCCCGCAAGCCCCCTGCTGGGAGGCTGATCGGGGCCCCAACGGCCTCCCGGGGCAAGTGGGACCCCACAAGCCCCCTGCCAGGAGGCCGATCGGGGCCGGAACGGCCTCCCGGGGCAAGCGAGACCCCGCAAGCCCCCTGCCAGGAGGCCGATCGGGGCCCCAACGGCCTCCCGGGGCAAGCGGGACCCCGCAAGCCCCCTGCTGGGAGGCCGATCTGGTGGCCAGCAACACTGGAATGGCCTCCCAGGCAGAGAAGCCTGGGGGTTGGGGGGACCCCATGCCCCCTCCTGGGAAGTCTATGGGGTGGCCAGCGCCACTCCATTGCTTCCCAGGCAATGGCCCAGAGGGTCAGTGGGAGCTGTGGCCAGCCTGAAAACTGCCCTTGGCCCCTCATCCAGGCTTGCCACACCCTCTGGGGTGAGGATCTCCACTGGGGTGCTTGACCAGCCTGCAAACAGACTTTGGCCCCTCACCCCAGCAGGTGGCCATCCCCAGAGGGGTCCCAAGCTGTGAGAGGGCACAGGCCGGGCTGAGGGACCCCCCTCCCCCACCACCCCAGTGCACAAATTTTTGTGCACCAGGCCCCTAGTATATATATGAGAGGAAGGAGGAATATATATATATATATATCCAATGAGAAAAAAAATCATTGTTCTGCTGCCCCCTGAATTCCCTCCACTGGGATTTGAACCCACAGCCCATGCATATGCTCTGACTGGGAATCAAAATGTGACCTCCTGGTTCACAGGTTGACGCTCAACCACTGAACTCAAACACTGGCTGGGCTAAACAGTATTTTTACATATTATATCTTGAGATAGATTTCTCTGTATATCTATTTCTTTATATTGCCAAAAATGGAAATCTGAATTTCTTTTATACTTATCCTATTTTGCCTACTATTTTGGTTATTTTTATACTATAATCTATTGTTATGAGGTTTCATTCCTGTGGGGAAAATTCCTATCTGACTTATTTTGAAGTCTTCAAATTAAACTAGTGTACTTAATATTTGTTGAATAAATGATTCAGTAGTTAGCAGAGCTTCCTCATATTACCTAAGACCTGATTGTGGGAAAGTACCAGAAGAGGGAATGCCATAAATTTAACTCTTAAGAACTCAAGCACACAGCCAGTTCAATAGGAGTAATGCTTGTTCAAATCCCAATTTTATCTCCAGTTAAAATTGGATAATTTCCTAGGTTGAAAAAAATTAGGGAAACAAGGTATTTTCTCTAAAAGCTGACAGAATTATATAAAAATTTATTTTCCATGAATTATTTCAAATTTTTAATAATTTTAAAAGGACTATTAAAATATTTTTCCAGTTCCAGACCACAAAAATTACAATGCAAATAAACAGTATAATCAAGAAAGACACTGAAAGATAGATGGCAAACAATCTTAGAAAATAGCCTTCCTCTGTTATTCTACCTCATCTCATCACATAGCAACTCTTGGTCATATAAATTCAAGTTGAACATGGACTTTTCAATTTTTCCATACTTAATTACAGAGTGAAATATCAACATCTACATAATATTTACTCCAACTATGAAAATTTACTATAGTCATAAAAAGACAACATATTAGCAATATCAACTAAAGGTAACCACGCCAGTCAAAGATCAGATGCACCAATCTCTTCATTCTATGATTTAGAGACAGAATTTAAGGCTTACCCAAAAAATGTCGTCTACTCTCAATGTCAAAAGATGATGGTACTTCGTCTGGCCAGTGTTGCTCAGTAGTTGAGCATGGACCCATGGACCAGTAGGTCATTGTTCAATTCCTGGTCAGGGCACATGCCCAGGTTGCTGGCTTGATCCCCAGTAGGAGGTGTGCAGAAGGCAGCTGATTGGTGGTTCTTTCTCATCATTGATGTTTCCTTCTCTCTCTCTTCCTCTCCCTCTCTGTGAAATCAATAAAAAAAAAATCTTAAAAAAAAAGATTGCCACATTTAGAGTTTATTTCCATGTATGACAGAGCAGTAATGTTCAAGCCTATAGTTCTAGAAAAAAAATTTAAAAATCCCCAATTTAAAGACCAGCTTTTGACCTAAATGAAGCATAGGTCAAAGGTTGATCATTGGACTGAAAAGATATCAAAATAATACTGGTGAGTCTGATGATGATAATATTTATGTTTATACTTATTTCTTACCATCTAATTAGAACAAAACCAAAAATAATCCTTTAGTATGTTAGGACCACTTAGCAAGTACAGTTCAATACTCCACTGACCACATAGAATCTCTTGTATCTGCTGCTGTTTAATTTCTGCAGCATCTGACAACATGGGCCAAACCCAGCTCCACAAAGATATTCACTTCTCCCTTGGTTTGTACGATGGTAAATTCTCTTGGTTCTTCTATTTTTCTGTCTGCATCTTTTCCTCTTCCCGCCTTTCATACCCTATCTCCAGCCATTAAATGTTGGCATAATGTCAGATTTTATAGTTTGTCTTGAATCATCTCCCTGGATCTCATACTTGAACTAATTCCAGGTTGTTGTCTCTATATATTTATTTTGTTTTTCTAGGGGTATGTTTCTAATTGCCTACTCAATACTTCCATCATGACATCCCACAGATAATTTTATTTCACTGTGCAAAAGAGAAATAATAATTTCCCCATTTCACAACTATTTATCCTCATTAGCTTTTTAAACATCTCACTTTCCTTCAACATTCACATATCATTTTGGACAAAATCCAGTTAAATACTATACTATAAGCAGTTGTACTTCTCTACTTTTTCTCACGGCACTTCCTCCTCTTGAAATTTAAGTAAAAATTAAATTCATTTTTCAAGAGCTAACTTCAAAACTGAGTCTCTCCCAATACCCTCAATGGAATTAATAATTTATTTTTAATTTTGTGAGTTTTCTTTTAAATAGCTCTCTTATGAGGTAAAATATAATTGACACATTTTAGGTATGCATGCACATGTAAATTACTTTTTGTAAATTGTAAGATTGAGAATGTTGCCAGTCTCTTAATTGTTTGTGTATCTCCCACCAAACCTAATATAATGCTGTGAATTGTTAGATTTTCATTAAGTATTTCTAAGACTGAAAAAGAGATGTGCACAGATATTTTACCCCTTCCAAAGCCAACTGGGAAAACCTGTCTCACCTGAAAAAAACAGGAGACAAATCTCAAAGAGAACTATTATGTTTATTTATCTTAAAGTTATTAAAATGAGAGCTACTTTTAAAATATCTTTTTATTTACTGCTAGAGGCCTGGTGAACCAAAATTTGTGCACTGGGCGGGGGTCCCTCAGCCCAGCCTGTGCCCTCTCACAGTCTGGGACCCCCTCAGGGGATGTCCATTTGCTGGCGTGCCTGGCTAGCCTGGATGAGGGGCTGATGGCCATTTCAGGCTGCCCACAGGGTTCAGGTCCCTACTGGCAACCCAAGGTCCCAGCCTGGCAGGTATCTGGGGTTGGTTTATCTTCTATAATTGAAACTTTGTAGCCTTGAGTAGAGCTCAGGGCCCACATGGCCCTGGCTTCCTCCATTGCCTGGGGCAACTCTAGCTCTATGGCTGCTGCCATCTTAGTTGAATTAATTTGCATATTTGCTCCTGATTGGTTGTTGGGTGTGGCTTGTGGGCATGGCTTGTGGGTGTAACAGAGTGAGGGTCAATTTGCATATTACTCTTTTATTAGATTAGATGGGTTATAAAGTCCATAACAGCTGAATATGTATAAGCTCTTAAACGGTGATGAAGCAAAGCAGGCATAAACAAAATACACACACACACACACATAGTTTGGTCAGTGTAAGAAAGACCCCATGTCAATGTCAATTCCATGTAATATGTTTAGCATTTACAATATATGAAGTATTAAGGCAAAAAAAGACAAGTAAGACAGTGTTCAAGGGGTTGTTCTTATATAATTGCTTTAGCTTTACCAAAAAAAAATTCTCTTTAATTCAGAATGACTCTTGTCTCTAACCAAGAACCAATTATATTATTACTCATAAGATTATTTCATTTTCATTGATAATGAAACTGGCTACTTGAAATATAGTTGCATTTTGTCAGAGACAGGATTGAGAGTGCCATGGTAATAATGGCTTTGGGTAGAAATCTTGTGAATAACACTGATAACTTGAGGCATGTTTCAAGATAACACAGTGTGATATTCACTTAATGTCTCTTAAAAGTGCTCCAAATAGCAAACTTTACTGAACTTAAGTCCTCCTTAAATGAGTTGTCCAAAAGAGGTAATCCATAAATTTTCTTCAGGGATTCCTAAGGTCTGGGCACAATAATCACTCAATTCTAAATTACAAATCAGAAATAAAAATAATCCTCTTAAATTGACTGTTTTTAGATGTGTTACCCACTTTTAAGATCTAATAACATAGTGCACTTGCATAGCTTCTATGAACCACAAGGTACATGCCGTACTGTCTACTTCCAACAGGAAAAGAACACACAAAACTACTTCTTGATACGTACAATTTAACAATGATGGTCAGGGTTATGTATGTCTGAGTCCTAGACCTGGATTTTCCTGCATTATGTGTGTTCCGTAATAGAAATATTCGCTTTGGCAGAGTGAAAAATAGATGGCTGTGCTCCGTTGGGAAATAACACCCTGAACTGGATCACTGTGACATCCTAGAGGCTTCTAAGTTTGGTGAGTTGGGCTGAATTCCAGAGGATAAACAGCTTCAGTGGGAAGCAGTAGGTGTGCTGGGAAAGAAATTATAAATTGGCTGTACATATCTTAACACCTTTTTGGAAGCAATGGGGAAGAAAAAGGGAGAGCATCTAAGCCATGATTTTATGTAATAACTTACATTATGGTCACAGTAACTGTTATCCAAGAAGAGAGCTAAGTCACGTTCTATCTATTAGTACTAACTAACTCATTCTGTAAGTGCTTGTAATGTGGTGGGGCTGTGCCAGGAATGAGGAACACAGGATGTGATAAGACGCGGCATTGTGTTCATGGATCTGATACTCCAGTGAGTTGTCTTACTAAATCCTTGAATAGTCGTCAAATTAGGCATTGCTTGTATAAAGGTAGATTGCATTCCAGCTTAGCATATAACTTAGCTTAACTTGAGTAATAAGGTGGTAACCCACATTCATTCTGCTCATCAGGTACTTAGAACTAAACTGGGGCTCTTTTGAGAGTGAAAGGAAGGTTGCTTATAATTATGCTAGACTATCAGGCATAAACCAGGAGAGAACCTAGTTTCTCTATGGACATCTGATAAACCCAGTAACTGTCCCTTAATAATGTATACTACCCAATTTGGAGCTCTCATCCTGGAGAGAAATTCTAATGTATCTACTTTACTTAACAAATGGCTAACAGATGTGCTATTATACAAAAAGATTCTGCAGGCATGTTATTCATTAACTTCTCTAGGTATTCAGGTTCATTATTTCCTGATTATCAGAAAAAAAAAATCAGAATCCACATATATGAGTCATATTAACTTGTCATCTTTAACTTATGTTTTACTGTTCTGAGTCTGTGTTAAGTGTCAGTACAAGAAAGAACTGTGCAGACACGTGACTTCACATCTGTGTTTGTGATAAGAATGTTGAAAAATTTCCCCACTGTGTCATTTAATGGCAGGTGAAAGAGCCCACATGCCTTCTCCTAAAATGTTTGCTCTCTTTTTGAGGAATAATGAGCTTCTTTCTATTAGATAAAGATTTATATACACTTCTGATTTGTCTTTTAATGTCTGCCTCCTAATGCTCAGCCACAGGAATCATCCTTGAGGTGAATTAATCACATTCCATGAATTCTCATGTTTGGTTTGCCTCTCTTTTTTTGATGTGGCATTGTTTTTCTTCTAAATTTTCCAAAGTTTTATCTTTTATTTTCGGGTAATTGAAAAATTCTAAATTTTTGGCCTGGTATCCATGGCCTACATATTTGATCCCATGGCCCTGGTTATTATCGTTTCTTAATACTATCCCTCATGGACTCCTTCTCATTTGAATCATTTGAAAATACGTGTCATGTTTTCTTGCCTTTGTGCATATGTTATGCTGTCCTTACTATTTGGGGACTGGAAGGAAGTTTATTAATATCTGTAGTGGGGAGTAGAATAGGGAATTTATTGGCAGAATAATACAAATCCAGAATATTTGGAACCCACCAGAAGAGAACATGTGAACCACCCTGAGCCCTTTATTCACTGTACATGCTCTGGCCTGGTGCCATGATCTTTTCCATATGGAAAGACTTGTCTTGGAAAATTCACTTCTTGGATGAGCTGAGACTCACTTTCAATATTTTTCCTGGGGTGTGGGGGAAAGTGAGTGGCATGAAGATAACTGAAATCATGTGTTGGGCACAGGCCTGCTAAAGGCATCTCCTCTTTGGATAGTCATTCAAACTTCTTAGGCTTTTACCACTCTAGCCCCCACCCTCCAAAGTCAAAAGCCAGGGTATATGTCCAAGGAATAGAATCACAGAAATCTACCTCATGTTTATAATCCTACAATCTTGAGTGGGGAAGAAAAAGCTGGAAACCCTTGGAATTATTCCCACATATGACTATGCATTCAGATTCTAGATGTTTTTTGTGAAGTTATGAAAGAAAAATGTAAATTTAAAAAGAAAATGATGTATAGGGCAATTTCAAAAACCATAATTTTTTCCATGGCCCCCTCTTTATTTATTTGCTCGTGTGTGTGTGTGTTCAGTTTGTAGGATGAGCTGTTGGCTCTAGTTCAAGCAGAGGGATGGTGGAAAGGGTTTACGGTTAGCTGGTTTATGCTGAAAGACAACAAAGAAATTGAATCCTCACCTTGGCAGTGGCCAAGGTATTTCCGGTGGATACTGGTTTTCTATAAGCACAAAAGACTCATGCACAGGGGCTTGAAATTGTGGTTATATATATTTACTTTCCAAAACAGGAGGAAATTGGGACCAGAACTCTGGATTGTCACTGAGAAGCAATTTTAAGTGAATTAATTGAGCAAGGAAACCCAATGGTCAGGAAATGGCAGCAGCAGAGTCAGTTTTGCACTTTGGACATGTAAGCAGGGTCTCAGGAGGTCATAGTAATGTTACTGCTGTGTAGACCCAGGAGGAGCTGCTTGCCATCTCAGCCTACTTGGTTGCGAAGCTGCAGAATAGTAGCAGAATGGAAATGTGATGCATTAATTTTTATGACAGCAGTTAGGATAATGTTAGGAAGAATTGTAAAGACTGGGAATGTGAAATCAGGTTACAATGTTCTATACTGAGAGGTGAATACAAAAATAATTTTTCTACTGGATGGTAAGATCACCAAAGGCAGAGGTTGTGTCCTACTAAATTTTGAACCAACAGTGCCTAGCACACGGAAGGTGTAAATAAATGAATAAAGACGTTTCTAATCCATCTCCTTGCCCGTTGCTATGGTGTACATCTTTGTGTCCCCCTCAACCCCCAGCCACAATTCCTGTGCTGAAATCCTAACTCCTAAAGTGATGTTTGGGTGTGTGGTCTTTGGGAGGCGATTATATCATAAGGGCAGAGCCTCTTGAGTGGGACTGATACCTTTATAAAAGAGACTGCACAGAAATGTCTTCTCCCTTCTACCGTGTGAGGACACAGCAAAATGGCACAAACTATGAACCAGAAGGCAGGCCATCACTAGACAATGAGTTTTCCTCTGCCCTGATCTTGGACTTCCCAGGGTCTGGAACTGTGAGACGTAAATTTTTGTTGTTTATAAGCCATCCAGTTATAGTCTTGTTATAGTATCCCTGATGGATGAAGATATCCTTGAACTGTTCTTTTACATATATATGACTGATAATATTATTAAATATTATTAATATCTTAGAGCTCTCTGTGAGAGACTATTCCATAACCAACTCAGAAACTTATATTCCTATTTTATTTTCAATGAAATTTTTGCATTCTAACCTAGATCCTACCTATTATTTAAAAGTTTTGTTTTGTTTATTCTTCATGAAGCTAAAACATGTCACCTTCTGTATAAGTGAGCTCCTTAAAAAGTGAATGGTCTTACCTGGCCACTATTGTCCTCAAGCAGTAAGAAGACAAGTCTATCTACATAAAACAATTACAAACCATATGAGGTGGATTAAGTGCCTACATGAATGACATGTATGCAATGTATTGTAGAGAAGCAATAGTGAAAAGAATTCACATGGCCACATAGATATCTCCTTGAGCCAGAGTGTTCCTATTTTTGTTGCTGCTATGCCTCTAAATATGCACATTTTTCTTACATTTTTTTTAATTGAAAAAATTTGAACTTAGAAGAAGGGGGCTTTCTATATACCTTTCATTTACACAGATTCACATTTGACTTTCTTTCTTTCTCTATGTCTCTTAACTTGTTTTCCCTCAAGGAGACATTTTAGAATTTGTAAAAAAATAATTTGCCCCATAAAAACTTAAGAGCACAGTTACATTGTGTATTGCTTATAATCATTGTAATATCTCATAATATTTGACCTTCAAGAACCAGTATTGATCCTCATTTTTCTGTGTCATTTGAGAATAAATTGGAGACACTATGCACTTTTCCCTAAATATTTTAGTATTTATTTTCTAAGAACTAGGGCTACCTTTCATAATGAAAACAGTAAATAGAAAAGTCTAGATTTCAACATTATAATACTTAATATTATAATCTAAACCCCACAGTCCATATTCAGATTTTGTCAATTGTCCCAAAAATATCCTTTAAAGCTAGTCTTTCCTAGCCCACCCAGGATTCAATCCAGGATTCCTCTTGGCACTAAGTTGTTATGTCTTTTCAATCACTCTTACTCTGGAACATTTGCTCAGCTGTTCTTGACCTTGGCATTTTTAGATAGTACAGGCTAGAGTGTAGAATGCTCCCCAATTTGGGTTTTCTGATGTTTTGTCCAGATTCGATTCAGATTCTACATTTTTGAACAAAATGCTATGGAAATGATGTTATGTCTTTCTCTGTATACACATCAGGGCACACACAATGTTGGTGTATCCTAGTACTGGTGATACTGATTTTGATTGTGTGTTTAAGATGGAACTGGAGAGCATTATGCTAAATGAAATAAGCCAGTCAATGAAAGAAAAATACCACATGACCTCCCTCACTCATTTATGGATAATAAAGACCATTATAAACTGATAAACAAAAAGAGATACAGAAGCAGAGCAGCATGATACAGACTGTCAAACTACAGCAGGAAGGATGGAGAGGATTGCGAGAGTGGGGCGGGTTAAGAGATCAACTGAAGGACTTGTATGTATGCATATAAACATAACCAATGGACACAACACACTGGGGAGTAGGGGAGGCCGGGGAAAGGTCAAAGGAAAATAAAAAAGGAGACATATGTACTACTCTTTGTAATATTTTAAGCAATAAAACAAAATTTAAAAAAAGATGCTGCCTGCCAGTCTCTACTAAAAGTTACCTTTTTTTTTTTTTTGCCTTACAATTAATAAGTAATTTATGGGAAAATACTTTGATACTCTGTAAAATTCCTATGTCTCATAAAACTTTCACCTGCATAGATTTTAACATCAATTTTTTTTAAAAAGCTGTCTCATCCCTTCTATAATTTTTATATTGAATTCTACTGTTAGGAAGAGATTTCTCTTCACCATTTTCTTTCTTTTTTTCTTTCTTTCTTTCTTTCTTTCTTTCTTTCTTTCTTTCTTTCTTTCTTTCTTTCTTTCCTTCCTTCCTTCCTTCCTTCCTTCCTTCCTTCCTTCCTTCCTTCCTTCCTTCCTTCCTTATTTCTTCTTCCTTCCTATCAATATGCACTCATGGGTTCTACTTAGTCATAATCAGTGATTATTAATAGTTATTTTAGTGCTCAAATTGTTCCAAACTTGGCCCATGGGGATACCACCAAGTTGACTCCTGTGTCCTCTGACCCTGGATTTTGAATAGTAGCTATCCTTTTCAGTACCTGAATCTGTAATCAGTAGGTCAGGCTCTGTCATTAGTAGGTAAGCAACTTTCAACTTTTGAGCCTCATTTTACTTATTTGTATTATGCAACTAACAGTTGCGTCCTAATTATTTTACTGGGTTATTGTGGGTACCAAATAAAATATTGCAAAAATAATGCTAGAAAAGCCATAAAACTTCTATCCCATATGAGATTTATTATTGTTAAATTATGCTTTTATGATTATAATGACATAAGCCTTATTTCAGCAACAAAATACTTTGGATGATGCAATGGGCAGTGGCCTAGAAACAGGAATACATTTGCTAAATACTGAGGACCTGCATATTATAATGAAGTCATTTAGTTCAATTCAATTTTCCGGAGGACCTCATATGAACTATTTTCATGCCTTTGATGAAATCTCAAATCACAAGATGTATAAGTGTCTCTGTAGAGTGTTATTGCCTTAGTAGATCCCTGCCTTTTATTTAAACAGTGGCACTTGCCTGGTGTGTGGTTTACTGGGAAGGCATTTATACACATGCTGGATGAGTCTCATTTACCTGCAATTTCCAGAAGGTCTGAGGGACTGAATGCAGATCAGGTTGCTTGGAAGGGGATCCTCCCCTGAGAGTGGAAGTTTTGTGGCTCTTTGTTTATTTGTTCTCAGTATGGTCCTTACTCT
Source organism: Murina feae (assembly GCA_004026665.1). Taxonomy (NCBI): domain Eukaryota; kingdom Metazoa; phylum Chordata; class Mammalia; order Chiroptera; family Vespertilionidae; genus Murina; species Murina feae. Next base: position 55,381 of record PVJC01002730.1, on the reverse strand, counting down.
GTAGTCTCAGAAAACCCCTGGCACTTTTGCAGCTTTGGAGAATAGGCATTTCTCAGAGTTAAGCTTTTTCTCCCAGTCTTGTGCTAACATTATCCAATGAATAAAAGTGTCCTTTACTCGGGTGCAAACATTTGCACAATCACCAGGGGAAAGGGATATAATTTGACAAGGGGTATATCACAACCAGAAAATGTCTCTGTTTTGTGGGGAGGAGCCCTAGTAGGACTGAGAATTTGCTTCATATCCCCTTGTTGAACTTAGAATTCCAGCAAAACCTAAAAACCCAAGAGCAAATACTCCTTGATGTAACCTGGGCTTGTTAGCTATCAGGTCAGCATCTTGCCAGATCTCGAGGTTCTGGGGGCTCAAGTTGGAAAGGCCTGAGCAGAATATGGATCAGGTCCTTCGTTTTCACAGTTTTCCTAAGCCCAATAATTACTCTTGCAAATACTCTGAAACTATAAGTAGAAAGAAAATCCCAAACAATATTCCCAGCCTAAAAGCGATTCCTGTCTTTTAACCAACCTACCACTCACCAATGCCATGTGCTAGTTCACCTGGTAACGAGGCCAAGACTGTGGAGGTGTTTCTCTGTCTTTATAGTCATATTAAATGAGCTTTGATTGTCAATAAAGGGCCTGTGAAGGATACCAGAAGATTCCAGACATAGTTTTCTCCCTCAAGGAACTTTCAGTCTAGTCTCTTATTTTTCTACTAGTGACACAGTGCACAGATTCGTGCACATTGAAAGGAAATGAATTAGAAGGTGGCCAGTGGGGTGGGACTGGGCAAGATGGACTGGACATACCCTGAAGCCAAACTTCCGCGGTCCCTCCCTGGCTGTCCACGCCTGGGGTGCAGTGGAGTGAGTGGGGTCTCTCCGGCAGGTGGGGTCCCTTGGCCTGGCCTGGGGAGGTTTGGGCCAAAACCAGCTCTCTGACATCCTCTGAGGGGTCCTGGAATGCAAGAGGGCACTCTGCAAAGTTGCTGTTATACAGGGTATGGAATGCAAATGCAAGTGTGCAGTAAACCAGATTCGGGGCCGATAGTGCCCCAGCAATGACATAACCCACCGCTGAAGGTGGAATAACTTGGCCCTGCAAGGAATCTTGCTCCCTCCTCTCTGGTTTCGGGGTGCGTCACCTGAGAACTGCTGCTGCCAAGTCACTGCAGCTCAGCAGTTCCTGCATGAGCGTCTGCCCCCTGGTGGTCAGTGCATGTCATAGTGACCTATTGGACAGTGGGAGGAACACCTAGCGTATTAGCCTTTTATATATATAGAAGATAGCCTCACTTTGAATAGACCCGACATAGTTTTAAACTCTTAACCTTTTAATTCTATAGACTAAGTCCCCAAAGCGGGGAAATTCTCTGCTAATATCCTGTGCATGCTTTATGTAACCACTTCTAGTCTGTTCTCCATCTATTCACTGTTACTGAGACTTGGGAATGTCTGAGAAATAGTCTATGGCAAATTAGAGAAAGGAAGCCTTGCATTTCCAAGTCCATTTCTGTCTCATGTGGCTATGGTAGATTGAAAAACAATAATCACAACATTTTTCCGCCCCTACCACCATTGCTGGAGTCTGTTTTCCCACCCTTGGAATCTGGATTGGCCGAATGATTTGTTTTGCAGAGGAAACTGTAACAGCTTCATGTGAACAGAGACTTGCACATTGGACCTTACTCTCTTGCTGCTTTCGAAACGCTGTAACCACCGGCATGTGAATACCCTGGGGCTGGCTTGCTGAACAGCAGAGATATGTGGCATAATGACCCCCATCGCCTCATGCAGCCAAGCCCTCAATGCAGGGACAGCTAGCTGGCTGGCAGCTGACTGCAAAGGCATGAGTTCCTGGAGCTGAGACTAGCTGAACAACTGCTCGGTTGATCCCAGCCAGAACTGCCATCTCATAAGAATGGTGTGCTAGATAAACAACTGCTGCTTTAAGCCACACATTTTAAAAATCTTTAATTTTAACTTACAAAAGCTGCAAATGTAATAGTCTGTTATATCCTTCACCCAGATTTTCCTAATGATGGTATCTTATACAGCAGGACTTTACTTCTAGGACTAAAATTAGTCTGAAACTTTCAAACTAGAATTTAGATTTAATCTGAATATTAAAATTTGCCTTTAGATTTCTCTTCAATATGGCAAAATGAGTACATGCAAAATCTCCTTGGCTTTTCACAGAGCCAAGAAAATGAAAAATAAAAAAAAAACCGCACACACTTTGGTTTATTCAGGCTGAGTCAGCGTGCAGCTGCCCTCCTGCCCATGACTACTGCACAAGAAGCGCTTGATTGGGACCTAACTGTACTCCTCAGCGACACATTCACACTTGTGAAAAGTTATATTTTTCCTTGTCATGTTCTCCTCTCCTCCTCCTCCTCCTCCTCCTCCTCCTTCTTCTCCTTCTTCTCCTTCTTCTTTTCTTTTTACCATATCTGTTTCTCATTTTAAAAGAGAGAGAGAAAAACTTATGTTTATTAATTTATTTTGGTAAATACAGCCACACTCAAAAACAAGAGGACAAGATCCAATGATTGGACCTAACAGAAACCTATAATGGGAATAGAGGCTACAGGCAATGGGTTCATAGGAAACAGTTACTATATACAAATAATGGAGGTTGGGCTTCAAAGGCCCCTTGGTGATGAATGTGTAGCTCATCCCACAAAAGACAGAACATCTGACCCAGCCTTCCCAGATCAATATTAGTCAGTCAACATGAAAAGTTCCATGGACTGCGCATCATTGCATCTTACTTGCCTGTGGTTCTAGGATGAAATAGAGCCATCTGGGCGAGACTAGGAGCCAGGTCCTGCTGCATCTAGTCATAGCCTTCCACGTGGTGTTACAGTAGTGGCTGGGAAAAAGTAACTACATCTTGGCTTGGTGATGCATACCTGATCGCCAGGGTGAGGTAACCAACCCTAAAACCACCTGACAGGGCGGGGACTCTACCAGAAACAAACTCCCAAGCATGATAAGCTTTTAATTAAAAATTACAAAATATATAAGGAAATTTCCTGTCACAAGGATAGTCAGCAGACCCAAGAATCATAAGTCTATAGAACCTATAGGTTCAACACATGAAGAACTAGAAATAATGGTGCAACATAAACATGCATAAAAATAAGTGCTTTGGAATCATCAAATAATCAAAGAGGAAATGAGAACAAAGGATCATTAATCAAGAATAGAAGATATTAAAGAAGTTCATCTAGAAACTTTGGAAATGGAAAGTATACTCACTGTAATAAAAGTGGTAGCTGGTAAGGCAAACTGTGGACTAAACATCTGGGACAAGGCTAAGGCGAGGCAAAGGAGAAGCCCAGGGTACACGATTTCAGGAGGCAATCACTGTCAGGCGCAGACCTTGAACTTGCAGAAGCCCAAGTGTGAGTGCCTCTTGAAATTGTGCAACCTGGGCACTGTGCATGCCTTATTTTGTCTGAACTCTGGTAGATATTGATAAAGAGAAAACTGAGTTAGAAGATAAAACTGAAGGACTAACCTAAAAGGCAAATAAAGAAGAATAATATGAAAAGAGAAGATGAGCGACATGGAGGAAAGCTCCAAAAAATGTCTTAAGAGTGTCAGAAGGAGAGAATTTAAAAAAAGCAAAGAAGAAATACTAAGATAACGTTAACTTTTCCTAGAATTAAAGATATAAATCCTTCGATTGAAATAATTTTGTCTCTATGAGATTTTGAATTCATTATTAATTGCTCAAAATATGAACTCCAAATTCCCGATTGCCTCCTGACCCAGGCAACTTTAATTGGGTCAGAAAATTCTATTTACAGTCATTGGCACATGAAAGAGGGTTGTGATGGCACAGCTGGATTTTGTCCCTTAGTTCTATTTGTGTGACCAGTAAACATTTCTGATCAGTTTCCAGTATTCATTTGCTTCAAGTAGCAGTGGCTTAACCATGACTCAATTCCCTCACCACTCCCTGTGGGAGGTAAAAGCTTTTAGTCTGCAGCTAGTAGTCAGGAGTTTGAGAACCACTCTGCAGGTCTTCCCTCCTTGCTACTGCATGCAAAGTGCTCTCAGCCCCTCGTGCCTCTGTTGTAATCTGCCTCCTCTAGCAAGGGAGCTGTTTGGCTATTACATACATTGCGGACGGATCGCGAGAATTCTTGTGTTTTCATATTACAGGGTGTTTTTCAAAGTATCATACTTTAAAAAGATATTAACTTTTGTAGGAACAGGTAATAAATAATTTCAAAATGCAATGGGTATTTGGTTTTAAGGTGTGCCTTTAACATTTATGTAAAACATTTTCTGTACTAGTTCAATAAGAACTTACCTGGCCACTGGGTAAAGCTAGCAATAAAACTACTGGTCCACGATGAGTTAAGCTGCAATATAAAAGCACAAATCCTTCAGGAGAGGTAGTACTGCTTCAGTCCCTAAAACTGTTTCCTTTTCTTTGCTCTTATCGCAACTAACTATGTGGCTGCAGGTGGGAGGCCTGACCATTTTGGCCCAGCTGATGAACAATTAAAGAAAAAGATGGGTCATTGCTTATTTCTTTGCTCGCTTTAGCCCTCATGCCCATTTAAGACTAGTAATAGGTGCAAAATTTACTTCTCCCCTTTTTCATGGGTTCTTTACCACATGGGTGGCAGAGTAAACAATCTCAAGTTTTGAAGAGCTTTGGGGCAGGTGGAAATCCTTAGCATATAGGAGAGGAAGAATTTTGAATAAGCAATTTGAATTAGACTTGCAAGACACTTTGTTTATTTCAAGGTAATTAAAATGTTCTGGTCTTGAAGGAGAAATAATGCTTTGGGAATTACTCATTCAGTGTTTTTAAATCAGGGGTTTGGCATCTTTTCCCAGGAGTGAGTAATTTCTTTTGTGGTGTCTGTGTGCAGATAACACAATGAGAAAAATAATTCAGAGCCTGCAGCTGAAACGTGCCTGGGAAGAACTGAAGAATGTCACATTGCAAATTGGGGCTTGGCAGATGCTAAGTCAAAAATCTTATATGGGAAACATAGAATTTTCCACGGAAGAATTGGATCAATGTGTGTGTGTGTGTGTGTGTGTGTGTGTTAGTATGAAAGAAAGAGAGTTACAGAGATGAGACTGAGAAACAGAGATAAAGAGATAAGGAGACCAAGAGACAGAAACAATACAGATGACTTGAGAGTTCATTTAAAAACCAGGAGACTGAACTAGGTAAGAGAAAAAGTACTGTGGTCATTATCAAAGCACAAATATAAGACGTAAAATAAAGATTATTCCTCATGTGTCAGATGTAGCAGAATGTAAAAACTACACACAGGCATGGCCCCTTTCTAAGCAGGAGCAATGGTGTGTAGAGATGCAAGGTTGGTTGCAGTTGTGTAATATGGTAGCACAGGATCGAAGGGCAGTGCATTGCTGGGCTAACTGAGATTGACTAACTTTTCCAGTTACTAGATCCCAAGCCTTTGCTCATACCATCCAGGGCCCTTGTGCGGGGCTTCGGTGAGTATCCTCTTAGTGCAGCGGAGTGGTTCAGTGAACCTCAGAATAAAACATCTATCTAAGTGTTCATCCTCCTAACTCATGCCGTCTCAAACAGAAAGTACATTGTATGCTAACGAAGCAATACACTTGTTTTGGACTCAGTTAAAATAAAAATATTTGTATGAGGATCCAGCTTTTACATTTCACAGCTTCCTTTCACTTACAGCATCTGGTTACATCTTTAAGACAGATGTGTGTTGGAGAGTTACTATTTTGCAGGCAAAGAAACTATAGCACAGGCCCAACAGAGTGAGGAGGCCGGGCTTGCCTTGGCTCTGGCTTGTTGCTGTTTTGCAGGCAACATGGCTCAGAACATAATGGGGGGCGAGAGCACCCCAGGTTTCCACCTCAAGGAGGTCAGATTGGGCGTTAGAAAGAACCTCATTTCATCTGAAACTTTCAGCTCCATAACCTTCAGTTTTCCATTTGAAACTCAGAATGAGAAGCAGGAGTGTTGAGGGTCAGAGGAAATTTAAGGGGGACATTGTCACTTCATTTTTTTAAAATATAGTTTTATTGATTTCAGAGAGGAAAGAGAGGGAGTGAGAGATAGAAACATCAGTGGTGAGAGAGAATCATTGATGGGCTGCCTCCCGCATGCCCCACACTGGGGGTGGAGCCAGCAACTTGGGCAAATGACCTAAGTGGGAATTGAATCTCAACCTCCTGGTTCAAAGGTTGATGCTCAACCACTGAGCCGTGCCAGCCCAGTGAGACATTGTCATTTTAAATTAGGGCTTACATTACATATCTCAAAAGATGGAGGCACTGAATGAAAAGCAGATAATGTCAGCCTCTCATTTGGCACTGCACATTACATTCCCATATGCTTATCTCATGGATGGCAGTTTCATATTAATGAATATTGATGATAAATCATACAATTGTTTATCTCTTTGATTCAGGCAGATGTTCTTGGATAGATGACCCTCAAAGAAACAGTCTAAACTTTTAAATTTTTCTATGGATAAAGCTTAGGCAGAGCCATCAGTAACCCAGCATTCAAGTCCCCTAAAAACGTTGTGCTTGCCAGGGAATATTCCTTAGCGACATGATTTCAGAAGGTTGGCGAATTCCATATACCTGAGGAATCTGCACCCATAGTCTCAAGAAACATGCATGAATGTTAAGGCATCTCAGGCCTGACTTGCCAGAAAGCTGAATAAGGAAGAATAAGTTCATGCTTTTCAATTCAAGTAACTATGAATTCAACATCAGTTATGTGTCTGGATCTTTGCTAGGTGATTTGACATTTGATTATCTGGTAGGTGTTTAGAATGGTGTTACTGCTTCCATTGCACAGTGTGAGGACAAGGAGGCACAGAGACGTGTCCTTTCTCACACTCTCTGTCACATCCCTATGGGCACATGAGTCAGGAGATTTCACATGGTCTGAGGCCAAATGAGTTCTAAGTCACTAGAGAACTTTAGCTTCTTCCCACACTGTTTTTCTACAAGGCTGGAGGAGGAGTATCCCTCGCACTTGAACATCATAACATTGGTTTCCTAAACCACAGGCTTCTGACGCAAGGCCCAGAGAGAGATAGAGAGGTTTACAGGTCCTTACTTTTCTTGTTGGGACTGGGGAGGAATGGAAATATTTACCAAATATGATCTAAAATGCTACCTGAGGAATGCTCCCAGGGGGAAAGTGGAATTCATAGGCTCTCTGACGTATTTATCCCAGCAGAAACCTGAATTGAGAGGCATTTTACGAAACTGTTTTTGAGTGCGGAAAGTCTTAACATGTCATTTTAATAGCCAAAGAAGAGGAAAAAAGAGCCAACTTTGGGATAAAGAAACCCCCAAACCAAAAAAGCAATCAGAACATGTCCCTTGGCTCCCCAATGGAAAGAGTTTACATGGTCATAATAACAAGTGTTATTGGGAAGATGGAGGAAGGAAGATGCGTGTGGTCATGAGGATGAGGAGGTGACACTGTGGATGTTTCATCTGAAGTCCCTAGGCTGAGTTCCGTTTCTGGGAAAAGACGTCACCCCCAGTCTCTAGATAGCTTACGAGAACTCTTCTATTTCTTTTTAACACTTGAGGCCATTCAATCCTTATAAAGGGATCTATAATTTTAATCCTATAAAGACATTTTACTATAAGATTTTTAAATAAAAGGCTATCAGGTTTTAAATTATTGACATAGTTAAAAACTCTATTTTTACAAGTGTGCTGCCCGAGATCAACTTTTCAAATGGAAATTTGAAGTATGAAGCAATCAAGCCTTAGTTATGGAACAGGTTGCTTCTGTGTAGGCAGATCACTTCCTTTCATTGGGTGTCAGTTTTCTCATGTGTGCAATGAAGGAGTTGAGCTAAAAAATCTTTACAGTTTTTTCTGTGGTGGCAGAAATGGAGACCCCCCCCTCATCCTGACATATCTCCAGGCTGGGCCCCCTGACCTTAGTACTGATGGGGTCTCCTGGTCCCCTGGATATACCCCTTAGGTTCAGGCTAGGCCTGGTTCCATGGCAGTACCCTCCAGCTCCCGGCCTGATGAGGACAGATTCTCAGTAGGCCTCTGAGGACCAGGGGCCCAAGAAGTTAGGGCTGGGTTTCTACCACAGACCTGAATGCTGTGTGAGGGATGCTTGGGTCCCAGCAGGTTGACTTCACGCAGCACGTTTCTGGGGGAAGAGCCTTTGTCATTATCAGGAAAAGCAAGCTAACAATATTCTTACATGTTCACACTTGGTCCTCCATCTGGCCAAGTGAATAATCCGACTTGCAGAGTGTGTTTACAGAGACTAGCCAGGGAAAAGAGTCTTTCGGAGCCAGAGATAAACACAAAATGGTCAAAGTCAGAGCTTTTCAAAATTTCACTCTCAGGCCAGCGGCCAACTGATGCTGCTGGGAATGCTTCTGTCTACTAAACCAAATTCTTTATCTGCCTGCATCCCACCTAGGGCTTAAAGCAGCAGTGCGGGCAGTGGGTTCTATAATCCTTGCTCTACTGATCTCAAACCCCTAGCCTCTCAGCCTTTGCACCCCATGGCTAATTTTAGTACTGCTTCCAGACTGCATAACCAGAGAGGAGGCCTGTTGTGACCCTCAGCAGCAGAGAGCCGAGTCCCTTTTTTATATTTATTTATTTATTTATTTGAAATATTTTTATAAGCCAGTCAATGAAAGAAAAATACCACATGTCCTCACTCATCTATGGATAATAATAACCATTATAAACTGGTGAACAAAAATGGATACAGAGGCAGAGCAGCATCAAACAGACTGTCAAATTACAGCAACAAGGACAGGGAGGGTTGGGGTGGGGGGGTGGATAACAGATCAACCGAGTCCCTTTTACGTGTGGAATTGCCTTGTTACTGATGCTTGAGGGCTGGAGTTTTGATTTGCAGGGCCATCCACTGGCGATAGGAGAAGACAGGTGGGACCTGGAGAGACAGTGGGTGGGACATTCCTACCCACTGTTCTAGGATCAGCTGTCCTAGCTAACGACTCTGAAGTGACGCCTCTATTTAATTTTCCTTTTTATCTTTCAGAACATTCCTCCTCATTTCCCCCTCCTCATCCTCTCTGTGCTTCACCAGAACAGGATTATTTCCTGTCCCCTGGCATGTTCCTTGTCTGTACCTTTGCGTAGGTAGCCTCTGTCGCTGGAATGCTTGTGCTTTCTTTTTCAGCTACCAAAGTCTCAGGTTCCCTCCAAGTATCAGCTCCGCAAGGAGGCTTTTCCCGCCCATCTTTCCCCCTTGGAAGCCGTGCCCCTTAATCTGCATTGCCTGTGTAGAGCCTTGAATTTTAGTGCTTCTGGCAGCTGGAGCTTGTGTCAGGCCTGATGTCTTGTTCCTTTCCTCTCATTCCCTACCCTGGCTTCCAGCAGTCCTTCTAAAGGACCACGTTCATTTCTACTTTTTGTGAAAGGTCCTTTACTTCACGCATGTGATCCCTCGTGCCTAGAGTGCTCCACCTCTGCACCCTCCCATTACACCCCTTTGCCTCCCTAACTGCTACTCATTTTTAAGTGTCATCTTCAACATCACTTTACCAGGGAAGCCTTCTTGAACCCCTAGACTAGCTCATGTCGACCGGTTATGTGCTCTCATAACATCCTACATTTCCCTTCATGGCACTCATCACTATTTTAATGTGTTACTTAATTCTATGCCTATTTGCTTGATGACTGTCTCCCGGGCAGGCTAGAATAAAAGCTTTATAAAGAGAGTGTGATACCTTTCATGCTTCCCTGGCTCCTTAGTTCCTAGTGTGGTGCTTGGTGTATGTTAGGTGGTCAGTGCTTGCTTGCTGAATTAATGGCTGTGAATTGTGTTTCCCTCGCTTGAGTTGCTTCATAGCAGATGACTGACCTCTGCTTCCCAGGCCAGGGCTGGGTGCTTTGGTTGGACCTGGAATTTCTTTCTTTTTCTTTTTCTTTTTTTTTCTTTTTTCTTTTGCATGTGTGTGGTAAGATTTACATAACAAAATCACCATTTTAACCATTTTTAAGTATACAATTCAGGGACATTAAATCCATTTGCATTTTGCGCAAACATCACCAGACCCGGAATTTTCTTGCCAGAGTTGTGTGTGGGAGGAGCTGGAAGCAAAGGGGAATCAGAGTGCAAGGTCCGAAGAAAGCTTTGGGAATTAAAGAAGAAAATCACATGTGCAGGTAGGTGGTGTGTAAGAAAATCTAGATCTCTATGAAGGGGTCTTGAATTGAGTTCAGAGAATGTGTGGGATTCAGAAAGACCCTGAGAGGCAAATGTTGGTCACTGAGAGCCTTCTTCTGTAGGCTTGTTGTAACCGAGTCATGGGCTGAAGTGTTGGGATGCTGAACTGGCTGGGATGTCAGGGACCATGTCTTACTTCTCCCTCTATGCCTAGAATCTCCCAGGTTTTCACATGTGAAAAGGTGTATAATGAAAATTTTATATTAAATTGAACTGTGGTTTATGGCAGGGGATGAGTTGGATATTCAGGATGGGGTGCATATTCACATGGGCTCACTGCCTCTTTGCCTATAGATTTAAGTGTGATCAGTTGCCTCCAGCCTCTTGCCTCTCCTTTCACTCACCTAAAAAATGTTGGTGGTAGTGTCCCTGAGGGACCGTTTTAGCTTCTTTATTTTTCAGAAAGTAAAAGTGCAGAGGGAATTGAAAGGGCATTGAGGGTGAAAAACCAGTTTGCCCAATTTTTACGCACGGAATGGGTCAGCCAGGGAAGCAGGATGCAAATAAATGAGTGTGTCCTTTTGCTAACCTCTGGCACATCTGACAGTCTGTGAACCAATCCGCTCCCTTCTCCACCCATTTTCCTAGACTTGGGTGTCACAGGAGCAGTGCTCAACGAAGGACTTTGTGTCACCTCTGCCAGGTTTTCCATTCTGCCCTTTGACTCTATTACATCATTGCTGGACTTGGACTCACTTGCTAAAACCTTAGGATGGAAAGAGCATGTCCTTTGCTGACACTGGGAGCACAGAGGGATGGTGACTGCTTTTCAGAGGAGGCAGAGAGGGGAATGGCCATCGTTCTTTGGCAGCTCCCTAAGTTGAAAAAGCTGCCACTGTTGGACACAGTCAAGACCTTCTGAATGAGAAAGAAAAGGCGGGCGGGCGGAGGGGGCCACTTCAGACAATAGACACTAGAGATAAGCAGGTAAAGATGGGAAGGAGCAGGAGTATTATAGGGCTGTGAGGGAATGAACCCGTGGGGTGAAGAAGGGACAGGTGGCAAAACAGTGAGATACAGGGTTAAACAGATACATTTTGGCCAGAGGTTGAAGGACCGTGAAAACTAAGCAGAGATATAAAGTTGTGAGGAAATTAATTATAGGGAGGCATCGAACATTTATGAGAATTAAACAAATATTCTTGGATGCTATTATATTTCAGACACAGTTACAGGATCTGAGGACATAGTAGTAAATGAGCCTGCCCTTGAAGAGCATACAGTTTAGACAGGGAGACAGGTAAGCACCAGGCAATTATGATGCAGTGCCTACATACAAATGTCATGTTAAATAATCTAAAGATAGAAATGGGTTGGAAGGTGTAAAATCAGGCGTAAATACAGCTTTTGCCATCATTGAATATGTAAGTCATGTGTTGGGTGTGTGATAATAGAAATAAGAAGGAATGAACAGAGAGAGAGAGATTGCATTTGTGAGGAAGGTTAGTACCTGCAGTATAGTTTGGCACTACTTTGAATTCAATGTAATATTTTAACGAATTAATGCAGAACTTTGTGATTCCAGATTTCTAAGAAGATTGCAAAAAAAAAAAATCAGCTACATGGATTTTGAACCTGGGTGATAGTGAGAATAGATATTGATGACAGAACAAAGAAGTTGGAGAAAAGGGAAGGGAAGCTGTTACAGTTGGCTTAAAAAGTCATGTTGAATTAAAATGATGGTGAAACGTTCCATAGGAAATGTCTCCTTTGTGGTTAGGATAGCAAACAAGCAAGCAAGCAAAGAAACAAGCCTTGGAGAGGTATTGGAAAAGACATGTTAGAACAGGCTTGGAGATACTCATTTAAAGTCATTAGGCAAGTAACAAATGAAATATATCAGATTGAATTCTCTGAGAAAGAAAAATAAAATGTGAGGGCAAAGAGAGAAGGTGACTGTCTGCAAATCAGGAGGAGGGCCCTCACCAAGAATCCAACCCTGCTGGCACCCTGATCTCAGACTTCCAGCCTCCAGAGCTGTGAGGAATAAATTACTGTAGTTTAAGCCTCCAAGCCTGTGGTAATTTGTTAAAGTGGCCCAAACAGACTGAGACAGTATCTTATTGATGTGTCTACTAATATTTTGTAACAAATCATTTGTTTTTCAATTAATAAAATCCACTTTACTTGTATTATATCCTGAGATAGTCACAGCTTTGTATTTCCATGCTTTTGTCCAGATCAAGCATCTAAAACTTACATGCTAACTGATTGATTCAAGGTCGCTAGTACTCAGGAATTCTTTCTTCTACACCTGTGTCCCATGCCCCTTCCACTATTAGCTTTTGTTCTTAGAACCAGAACTGCCGGAGGCATGCAAAATTAAATATTCTTTCCCACTTCTTTTCTTTCTCTTTTCTCTGAAAATTTTCAAAGATTATATTCAAAGTGTACTTTTCTTAATGTACAAAATAGCCTAAAAAAGTTAAAAGTAAAATTTTTGTGAATTGAATAAAAAAGTGATGTATCAGGGTTGTTTATTTTTGTGAACAAGAAATGTTGTAAATACTTTTAGAAAGAAATATTTTTCAAAGAAAAAGAAAACTCACTATATTATTTATAGTACAAACCTGAATTTTAACATATTTGCTTAAAAAGAAATACACTGGTTAGTCTTTCTTTTTTAAAAAAGAATGATTTTATTGATTTCAGAGGAGAAGGGAGAGGGAGAGAGAGATAGAAACATCAATGATGAGAGAGAATCATTGATCAGCTGTCTCCTGCACACCCCCCACTGGGTATTGAACCCACAATCTGGTCATGTGCCTTGACTGGGAATTGAACTGTGACCTCCTGGTTCATAGTTAGTTCCATGCTCAACCTGAGCCACACCGGTTGGGCTGACTAGTCTTTCTTTCAAGCATTTTTTCTAATGTGGCCAATATAGTCTTTAGAAAAAATGGTTACTTAGTAAATAATGTCTGACACCATGGATTATTTTATTGTCATTTATTTTCTGTTCATGTGCCTAATTATTCTTAATTCTTATGTGCCTACATATAATTGGCTTTTAGTACTATGTTTGAATTATTAAAATTTGTCAATTAATTTAACATGATATTTAGGAAAACATCATATTGGTTGGGCAGGAAAAACTCTACACCATTTGCTACAAACCGCCCCCCCCACAAAAACCGGGATTCATTATTGATAAGTTTTGTTGGCTATCAGAAGACTAACAAGGTATAATTTGTAATGTTATCTTGTTTTTACTAGTAGTTTTGTTTTTTTAAATAATAGATTCAGATTTTACCATTTTTTATGACATCTTGATATTCTACGTGTACCATGCCGTGTTGTATGAATAGCATTATGAATAGTCCACATTTTTGTCTAAATAATAAGTTTTTTCTCTGCAAATTACTTTATTCTTTAGTGTTATGAAAATATAATGACTGGAATTCTTACTAACAAGAGTTTCCTGCTTGATGGGGAGAAAAGATACTAAAAGAAATTGAAACCCAATGTTGCGATTTCTACCACCAGCAGGTCCATCTCTGGTCCCTCTCCTTATTCCTTCAGCGGTAAACTGGAAGAGATTTCATTTGCAGAGACCTCCCCGGGGTGGGTGCATTCTGGACACTCCAATTATTTAGTGGATATTGTGTTTCAGAGTGGAGGTTGGCACACTTTTCCTTGTAAAGGACCAGACAGTAAATATTTTAGGCTTATGGGCCATATGGTCTCTGTTGCAATTATTCAATCCTGAAAGCAGAAGACATTCAACTTTGAATGAGGATATTTATGAACAAATGAGTTTGACTGTGTCCAACGCACATTTCCTTCAACAGCCGGAGGAGCTGAATTTGGCCCAGGGACTATAGTTGGCCAACTTTTGTTTTAGAGGATGGGCAGCTTTCCAGGAATTCATTATTAATTTATTAAGACTTTCAACAAGTGTTTATCGGTCACACTCATTGCCAGGTGCGGTGAATAACTGTATTCTAAACATGGCTTTAACAGAAGAGAACCAGTAAAGCATGCTTACCAAGCAAATTAATCATGACAAAACTACCTGGAATAATTAATTTTCCTTAAAAACTTAGTGTTAGCCACATATATACGGAAATGGGTCCTTGCATGCTAAGCCTAAAGTACTTCTACATATAGTCAGAATACCATTAGTCTATATTGAAGGTTTGCAGGATTAAATGCTGTATGTGTCTCTCACATAGCTCAAGGGTATGCATATGGTCAAAGGAGGTAATAAGTAAGGTAATGCTATATAAGAATGTTTGTCATAAAATATACTAGTAGACTTTATGTTTATTCATGCATTAATATTAATGATAAAGCGTGCACAAATAATATGAATATGGGGCTTGCAGTGTAAAGCTGGCACACGTGCTACTAAGTCAGATTTTTGTGAGCGTTCTTGGACTTTGAAGTTGATATTATCTGAGCCATGTTACCCTCTTCTTTAACACATTCTCTCAAAGGTAAGGTGTGCATGGGACAAGAAAAGGGGAGGAACATCTATGTATGGCTAAAACAGAGATGATTGGACCACAGGATTTCAAGAGTGGAAAGGCAAAACATTTGCCAACCTTTTCCATGGAGGCCAGCAAAACTTGGTATCAAAATTTTACAAAGATATTAAAAGACAAAAACTTCAGCATCTAACTTCTCTCATGGTCACAGATATAAATAAATAAAATATTAGCGAAATGAATCCAGTGACATGTGAAACTAATTTTATATCGTAACTAAAGTTTATTTTAGGAGTGTGAAGTTGGCTTAATACTTGAAAATTGATGTTATTTCCCACATAAGCATTGTAAAGGAGAAAAAGCATATGATTATATCAATGGATACAGAAAATATTTGATAAAATTCAACACCCATTCATGGCTAAAATAAAAATAGACTTTTAGTACTTAAAAAATATGAGAAACATTATTTTTAATTGTGAAATATTGAAAGATATCCTACCCAGCATGAGGAATGAAACAATGAAATCAATTATTATCATTTTTACTCAACATCGTACTAAGGGTCATCAATGCAGTAAGCTAAGAAAAGTAAAAGTATAAGAATTGAAAAAGAAACAAATCATGTGTTATGTGTTTACATAGAGGATTTAAAGAATCTGCAGATAAACTATTAAAATTAATATTAAAATTCAGTGATTCAGCAAGGTCATTGAAGACACGTCAATATTAAAAATGTAATTGCATTTCTACATATCTTCAATGAATAACTGAAATTTGAAATATGAAAAAATTAAAAGAGCATCAAAAACAGTAAATTCTTAGAAATTAAATGCAAAATGTCTGACCAGAATAAAAAAAAAAATACTAAACAAAAAACCCTTATTGAGAGAAATTTAAAAAGACCTAAGTAAATGAAGGGAGATACTTTGCTCATGAGTTGAAGGACTCAATCTATACTAATAAAAGGGTAATATGCAAATGGTCAGGACGCCCTCACAGGTAATGACTGAAAAGTAGGAGGCTGCATGTGCAGCAGGCATAGGTGGACATGGACTTGCAGCATTGGGGATTTGCATCATACCATCACAATCCATCACCTGGGGTCCAGCAGAGGTCTCTGTGTGCTTCCCTTGGGGGTCTGGAGGCTTCCGTTGAGGGTCCAGTGGGGCCTGGCAGAGGCCTCCACGCTGGGAGGCCCGGGGGTCCCATGGCTCTGCACAGCATGGAGGCAGGACCCGTGGCTCTGGCCTACCTCTTTGGATCAATTCATCAAGGAGCCCCAGATGGGTGGGTAGGGCCTACCTCTTTCGGGTGATGGATCGTGGGGCTCCTGCACTATGATGGCACAGGCCAGGCTGGGGTACCCCCTCCCCTCCGAGTGCACAAATTTTGTGCACCAGGCCACTAGTCATATATGTCTGTCTTAGACGTGATAGGAAGAAGTAAATATACAATTTTTTAAATACCAGGTATGGGGAAAGACATTAGGTATTTCATGTGTCCAATTTGAATAGTCCAGATCAGTATAAGATTGTAGAGTGCTCATTATGTATTGGGAGCTTGAAATTTAGAGGTGAATAAGATGTAGTGCATACCCTTGAGAACCTCAAGAAGTATTAGCATAGTGTATGTGTGTATAGGGAGAGTGGCCACTTGTAGGTAGAGCACAGAAGGTTTATCTCGGTGCAGTGGCTGATGCAATGCTGTGAGCACACTCCAGCAGTTCAGATCTTTCTGGCAAACCAGGAAGATGGCAACACCCGCCTGAGCCCCTCCTACAGCCACGTACACAGTACCCCAACCTTTACGCTCATTGGCTCCCTAAGAATATGTTCCATGATTGGCCACCTTTGCTATAAATACTGCTGTACTTCCTCAATAAAATTAGACCTGCGTCACAGAACCTGGTCTCCGGAGTCGTGCATGCAAGCGTCCTAGCGCTAGGGGCTCCGTCGTCCTCACCCCTGGGAGACTCCCTGCTTCAGCCACTTAACACAAATTCAATACTATAAATCAGTGGAATTAGTGAAGCAATTATAATGTATATAGCACTACAGAACAGAAGCACATGAGAGAAGAGTACATTCTACCAGGAATTGAAGGGATTGAAGAAAAGAGAAGAGAACATTTGTTCTGGTCTTTAATAGATGAATCATGATTTTCCAAGTGGATAGCATGTGTGCATGTATGTATTTATGTGCACATGTAGGGGTTTGATTCAGCTGGGAGGGTGTGGCAATATCAGGCAGAAGGATTTGCATGAATAACACAAGAATGATAATTTCTAGTTTTTGGGGGGACTGTATCTAAGTTACTACGACATTGGCTGGGAGTATTTTAATGGCTTCAGTTGAGGTTAGAAAGGTGGGCTAGGACTTGTTATGAACTTTCAATGACCTCTGTTAATGAACTTTTCTATTCATGGGATACTTTTCAAAATAGAGTGTGCCTAAGAATTACTCTACTATGTGTTTAACATGCAGATTCCAAGGCCTTATCTCTGGAAATTCTGAGAGGCTCAAATTGACCTTGATGGCGCATGAACAGCAGTGTCCCTTGCAGATCCTCACACAAAGAATACATTTGGGGTGGGAGACAGCAGAGGAATCTGAGGCAAGAAGGAAAATGAGGAAATTATTGCAATATCTCAAGTGAGAGATGACTTTAACAAATCACTTCTCTCATAATTCACATTTTTTGTGGGTCTGGTGGCTCCCTTAGTGGTGAGTGTGGGAAGCTAACTCTTTTGGTGACTTGTAGTCTCCAGTGCCCTATCACCCCATACCTGGTACGTGAGTGAATAAAGGACTTGGCCTACCCACCTTGGCAAACTTTTGGGGGCATATGTGTATTATTTTATGGGATTCTCCATCTCCTCCCGATTTCCCTTCTCTCATCTTGGATTTGGTAATGTCACCTTCCAGGTGCCAGTGCCCCCAGGTGCCCCTGAACCTCACCAGGCTCAGCTGGGTCTGTCCTGGCCTGTCCTACGCTGTGCAGTTTCTCTGTCTCTCTGTCTGTCTCTTTAAAAGCTTCCCTGAAACTATTCTCCCCCAGTGAAATTGGTCAACTAGTGAGTGTGTCTAGGGCACTCTTACATCAATTGCCTCCTGCTGGGAAACATGTTAAGATACAATAATAATGAAAGAATAAGTAAATCTGAAGGTTAAAATTCTGGTCACTATTCACTGCTGTGCCTAGCTTCATTTCCTGGTACATAAGTGTTCAAAGAATAGTAGAAGAATGGACTATATGTATGAATGAGTTAATTTGAAGACAGGCAAGCCTTTGAGGAGGTTGAGTATTATCCCAGGAAACCAGCAGAAAATCTACTCCAAAGGTAGTAAGTGAGACACTGAATTCCAGCAGTGAGGCTGCAGGTGACTCCTACGCAAGGCAGTAGTAACAGTTCCTGTTAACAAGGTAAACCAGAAAGCTAGGGGAGAGGGCATTCATCGCCGCCTGCCACCTGCACATACATGCCTTCCCAACTTTTGGAAATGACAACTTACATTTGTGACTGGAAATCATTTAATTCATGGAGATGTACAAAGTTGGATTTCTACCTTTGGAGTAGATTTTCTGCTGGTTTCCTGGGATAATATTCAACATGCTTGATTTTGGTATCCAACATTGGTTCTTTGGATTTAAAGATGAAATAATGAAGATATAATCCAGGACAAAACTCTGCCTCTGGGAGGAAAATATATGCATAGACTCACAATTTAAGTGCTGGAGATGGGAGGGATTGTCATGCCAACTCTTGGCAAAGCCAACTTGGCCCTAGTACAGGAAGGAGCAGCCAAGGAGGCCTGTGTAGGATTCCAGCATCCACAGAACCCAGCTTTCACAGGAGAAGCTCGAAACCCTCAGGGGGCTTCTGCTGTGCATTCTCTGTGGCAAATTCAGGAAAGGGATTAAGTTAGAGTTTCTTCCTCTTTTCCCTGCTCCATAATTTAGACATTGATATGGTAAAATGATCATTTGAAATGAAAACCCCTTAATGAATATTTAACTTTCTCTGTTTTGCCACAAATTATTTTAACATTCCTTGGAGCCTCTATTCCCCTTCTTATTTTAAGAACTTTTTAAATTTCAGTGCCAAAACAATTCCAAGAAGAACAGTTTACCCACAGAGCCTGGGTTGGGAAGCTAACCTGTTTTGCAGTCAGACTCCTGTGGTTGGGGTGTTTAGGGTCAGTTTTAATGCACTAAGTCTTGCATCAACCTGGGGTTTGGTTTCTCAATTCAGAACATAACTCTAATTTCACATAGATTTTTCTTTTGTCATTGTTAATCCTTACCCGAGGATATTTTTTTCCATTGCTTTTTAGAGAGAGTGGAAAGTCGGGAGGGGGGGTGTTGGGAAGAGAGAGAGAGAGAGAGAGAGAGAGAGAGAGAAAGAGAGAGAGAGAGAGAGAGAGAGAGAGAGAGAGAGAGAGAGAGAGAGAGAGACATCAATGTAAGAGACACACATCAGTTGGTTACCTCCTGAAAGTGCTTGACAGGGGCTTGGGGATTGAATTTACAATCTAGGTACATGCCCTTGACTAGGAATTGAACCCGCAACCCTTTGGTGTGCAGATAGGCACTCTAACCATTGAGCACCACTGGCCAGGGCCAGGGCCACAACAATTTTAAAGTTACCCATATGTGGTATGAGTTTGCTCTCCCTTAGCAAGTTATTTGATTTCTGTTTAATTTACTTGTGATCTTGGAAATATTTTTCCCCCACTGATTTTATTTTATTTTATTTATTTTTTAATTACGTAAAGCTTTACAAAGATTAGTACAAATATCTCTTTTTCCCCCTGCCCTTCCCCCAGCCTCCCCTACCCCCCAGTGATTTGTGTCCATTGGTTATGCTTATGATCTTAGAAATTTTTTCTTGACCAATGTGAGCCTCAATTTCTCTGTCTGTAAAATGTAGACACTATTGCTAGCTTCCTGGTGAGCTTCCCTTGAGGATGTCATTAGCTTTATGTGTCAAGCACTTAACACAATACCTGGAACTTAATACACTAGTCACTCAATGAAGTTGGCTATCAACTTTGTCTATTCCTTCTTTATGGAGACGCTGAGCTAATGTAGTACTAAATGTAGAAAATTAGTTCTCTCTCATGGAGAAAACATTTCTATAAGGTTTAATGTGCGCCCTCAAAGCCCATTTCACATTGTATTATACTTAGTTACATAAGTATGTGCATGTGTGTGTGACTCCTCCTTTATTAGCCTGTATTCCTTCTGCGCAAAATGAAGTCTTACTGAACTCCAGAGGCCTAGCGAGCGTCACGGAGCCAAACACTCTTCACCTTTAATAACCATTACTGAGTCAAAAGCAAGAGTGCCGGGGCTTTAATCCTGTGTTGTTGATTCTCTGAGTGCTGAGGCTCTCACCGTAAAAGGAAGATAATGATGCCCACCATGCTGAGTTGTTCTCAACATTACGCAGGCAATGGTTCGCGATGTTTAGTCAGGCACTTGGCTTACAGAGTATGAGCTAAATCAATTATAATTTGTAATGATTAAGGAAGAAGTTGAGAGAGTATCATTTTTAAAAACCATTACATGCTTTTCTCTCCATTCTGTGGCCACTTAGTTTTTATTGCTATGCAGAACCTTGTCAGAACCCAGTGCGATGGAAGGGAGCTCTTTCTTCCCAGGAGGAGAGATGAGAGCGCTGAGTAACATTCTGCCTCTGTAGGATCTCAGGGTCCTTGGTGTCGACCAGTGAACTCTCTAACACCAGCCTCCTCCTCCAGGCCCTGTTAAACTGATAATGCCATCCCACTGTTTTAAATCATTTCATGACAAGCCATTGTTCTTGGAAGAGATAAAACTCCTCAAGGCCCCACATTACCTATATACCTCCCTCTTCTTAAATCACCTTCTCGTCTCGTCTCTTCTTGTCATATCTCCTTCTTCTAGCTCTCCCTGCCGCAGGACTTCTGCACTTGTTGTTCCATCTGTTTAGAGTACTCTTCTAGTCCGTCATTGACTTGTTAACTCCTATTCATCCTTCAGATCTTACCTAAACGTTGCTTCTTCAGGGAAGCCTTCCCAATCAGTCTGGAGTGGTCAGCTTCTATCACGTGCTCTCCTTGCCTTGGATGCCTACCTTTGCATTGTTCTTTATAGCCACAGTTTTTACATTTGGTCATTTTTCACCCAACTGGGATCTTACATTTCTTTGTGCTGTTATTTGATTACTGTGTGTCTTAGTCCATTCGGACTGGAACGATTAGTCACCCTAAAAATGTCATCAAACCTCTCTGATTAGAACTCCTATCATAAGTAACTTTTCTTGCCTTCTTACCTGAGGGTCAAACCTTTTCTGTTAAGGTAAATGTGCAGGAGAAGGACACCCTGTCCATAGGCTACTCTGCAGCCTGCTCTGTGTCTACAGGATGAAGTTTTACTTGGATGAGTCTGATCAACTCTGCCCCCAAAGGGCTGATGTTCATACCTAAAAGCAGAAAAATGTCACCTGCTTGTAATATGGGCCTCGGTAATGGGTGAGTGACAGAAGTAAGATGACCAGACTTAAAGCAGTACACCATTGACCAGGAGGGTTCTTTTTCTTTTTTTTATTATTACTTAAAATATTACAAAGAGTAATCGGGACTTTTTTAAAACGCCACAGAACATGGGACAAACTGTTAAAAATTGGGACTGTCCTGCCAAAAGCAGGATATCTGGTCACCTTATAGAAGAGACATAATGGAAACACCAGAGAATGCTAGGTTTGATATGTTATTCAAGGCTTCAACTTGGAAGGAAACTGAAAACATGTGGCTCCCAGTCCTAGCACATGTAAATAAGCTGTCACACTCTCCTCGTTCTTCCATGGGTGGTGGCTCTTATGACAACTCTTGTCAAAATGATCTACTGAGGAACACACTGATGCTTGTGAAATGCTCACCTCCAAAGTAACCCATGTAGAAGAGCCAAAAGGAAAAAAAAAAAAAAAGTTAAGACTAGAGTTACCACGTGACCCAGAAATCCCTCTCCTAGGTATCTACCCAAGAAATTTAAAAACATTTATTTGCAAAGATATATGCACCCTTATGTTCATTACAGCATTATTCCTGGTGGCCAAGACACGGTGATAACCAAAATGTCCTTCAACAGAGGATTGGGTAAAGAAAAGGTGAAATACTGCCATTTGAGATAACGTGGATGGACCTTGAGAATATTATGCTAAGCAAAATATACCAGTCAGAAAAAAGCTAAGAGCCATATGATTTCTCTCACATGTAGCATACAAAACTAAAACCCACAGACACAGATAAGAGTATGCTGGTTACCAGAGAGAGCAGTGTAGGGTGTTGTGGCGGGTAAGATGGTGATGGAAGATGATTTGACTTTGGGTGGTGGAACACACAATGCAATATACAGATAATGAATCACAGAAATGTACACTTGAAGCCTATATGATCCCATTAACCAGTGACATTCCAATAAATTAAAAAATAATAACATAGAACTCTTGCTTCAAAGGAATAAAAATCCATTCATGAGATACAAGTGAATATACCTGAAACAATTAGAGAACAATGTTTTAAAAATATGAAAGAGCTTCATGTTGTGAATCATAAAAGCGGGTGCTTGAGGCATTCAGAGAGGGGATGGGTGCTGACTGGCGAAGCCCTCAAGGGCTTCATGGAGGTGGGGGTGCTTAGGCTGGGCCTTTAAAAAGCAAGAGGAAGTAGTGTCCTGGTAGACTCACAACATCTGTGAAAACTCAAACCCCTTTCTCTGGTGGGGCCCAGCTTCGCCTTTATCATTACTCTGTTTTATCACTAACAATTGTGTTTAAAACATGATAGATTGGTGTGAGGCAAGAGAACAGAAGTTTCAGCTTGTTTCTCTTCCTGGCACTCACTCCCAGATTAATGCTAGGAACTCTAGTTTTGTTTCTCACTCAATTTCCAAACTGTCAATCAGCCACATGCTATTAGGCAGATAGTAGTGTCATGCGTTTTCATCTACTCTAATAAAAGAGTAATACTGAAATTGACCATTTCTCCAGGACGCCTAAGCCATGCCCACCAGCCAATCAGAGTGGCTGTATGCAAATTAACCCATCCAAGATGGAGGCCAGCAGTCACGGAGCTAGAGTAAACAGCAGGCTTCCATTGCACCAGGAGTAAACTGTCTGCCTAGGCCAGCTGGGCCTCTACTAAGGCAACATTCTTTCAATTATAGAAGCCACGGAGCTGCAGCCAACAGGAGGCTTTGTTACCTGCCTAGGCCTTGGCTTAAAGCAGCAGTGTATCAATTATAGAAGATAAACCCCAGAAACCTGCTTCTAGCCAGACTTGCTGGGATGTTGGGTCAATGGGAGCTATGGGCAGCCTGAAAGCCTGAAAATGGCCCTCAGCCCAGCATCAAGGCTGCCCAGGCACCCCAGTAGGGACTCGAACCCTGAAGGGGCTGTGGGCAGCCTGAAAACAGCCCTCAGACCCTCACCCAGGCTGGCCACACCCCAGTGGGGTGAGGGCCCATACTGGGGGGCTTGGCCAACATGCAAACAGCTAATAGCCCCTCACCCAGGCTGGCCAGGCATGCCAGCAGGTAGACATCCCCCGAGGGGTCCCAGACTGCGAGAGGGCACAGGCTGGGCTGAGGGACCTCCTGAGTGGACAAATTTGTGTGCACCAGGCCCCTAGTGTTCTAAAACAATAATGTTTATTTCTATTTCTTTTTTCTCCCTCTCACATATTTTCTGGGGCAGAAGAGTTGAAACAATTTCTCTAAGAATTATTTACTTTCCTACTACAGTCAAATGAGATATGATGGACTTTATTCTTCATCCTGTCAGTGTCTCAAATTATATCAACAAAAGGCATGGGATTCAGTTTGATCCTGTTTGGCTAATGTTTCTGTGTGATCTAATGTTTAGGGAGTGACAGACACTCTTAGGCCCTCAGCTGGGCCAAATGGACTTGAATTGGATACCGTAGCCTTAAGTTTAACATCCTGAAAGGCAAAAGCTAAGAACCCTGAGTGACTCACTCAGATTTATTTGTGGGGGTTCAGTTTGTAGCAATTTCTTGGTAAAGCAAACCTCATTGGAAGATATCACAATCATTATGTACTAACTTTTTGCAGAAAAGGGGAAATGCAATTGGAGGAAGGCTTGAAAATAAGGAACAGATATGCAAAGGTTAGTGGCAAGATCCTGCTTGGGGGTAAATGAAGATGGTGATACGAGGGAAAGTGTTGGGGCAAGACAGCCCCCCTTTTTGAAGGCAATGGAAAGAGGAATCGGAAGCTCCAGGGCACTTGAAACATAGTGATGAAATACCATTACTTTTTATGTGTGTCTTTCGCTGAATTTTCACAGTTGGGCAAATGGTACAGTTCCTCTTTGAAGATGATGTCCCAATTTTTGTGTTGATATAGTGCGGCGGACATGGAGAAATGTTAGATGTAAGGAACTCTGGGGAGTCTTGACTCAGGGACTGCTTGAAAACCAGCATGGCCAGTTTCCCTGTTTTTGACATTGCTTACGCATCCTGTCCTATTCACGCTCACTGCTTGAGATGCAATGAATATTTGTTGATTATATGAACCGCTGCATGGGGCTCACTAAAGAACTATTTCTTGAGGGAAAGTAAATGAATAATGGACTTACCCTTGTCTTGACAGTCTTTATCATAAAAACTCTCAAACATAAAAGCCAATTAAATCTTTCAGCCATTTCAGCTGCCCATAACCACCTTCCCCATCACTCCAGCTCCAGAATTAAGCATGTTTAGGTGAGGATAACTTGCAATATCTCAAAACATGACAGAGACATGGGTCTTTGATCTAAATGTTTTACTAAGCCAACTTTTTTTTAAGTTTTAATTTTTATTTTTTTAATATATACTTTATTTATTTTTTACAGAGAGGAAGGGAGAGGGACAGAGACTCAGAAACATCGATGAGAGAGAAACATCGATCAGCCGCCTCCTGCACACCCCCCACTGGGGATGTGCCTGCAACCAAGGTACATGCCCTTGACCGGAATCGAACCCGGGACCCTTCAGCCCTCAGGCCGATGCTATATCCACTGAGCCAAACTGGTCAGGGCTAAGCCAACTTTTTTAGCAGGTCCCATTCATGTAGCTGTGGGCACAAAGGGTGAATTAAAATTTTGCTTGCTATGGGAAGTCTTTTTGCTTTTACTACAGGAGTCTTCCTGCCACCACATATATTCCTGTCTAGAATTACATAGAAGAGACGTTGAGACTTGAAAAGTTGTATATGCCTATCTCTTCAGAGTTACGATATCACTTTGTAGATGCTCTTGTACTGCTCTTAAAGTTTTTGAAAAGTCATGTTTTCACTTCCTCAGGGAAACCATACCAAATATTTGGTAAATTTCCGCCTGAGTCTGTTTAGAGGTTTTTTATAGATAAAAGATGAATGGTTCACAATCTCATCATTCCTGGACCTGGGTGGTAAGTTTTCTTTGGCGTGCATGTGCACACACACACACACACACCCCTACACCCACATAATGGGAGTGGGGGAAATCTCTGACTGAGATATAGAAATATTGTTGAAAGTTCTCTTTATACATAAATAACACCTAAAATAGATGAAATATGTAGCCTCATAATAATTAGAGATACAACCTTGACCAAGTCAGTTCTGACTTAGCCATCCAGAGCTTCTATTTAATTCTGGCTAGACTTAGCTCATATTTGTGATCACATGGAATGCACATGAGCATGTATGATGGCCTGGCTCTTGCATCCAAACCTGAACCAGAATTGAAAGTTCTGGTTTGAAGGTTAGTGACTGGGCTCAGGTTAGTTACATGAATAGCACTGAATTCATGTCCAAATTTTGCAGAGAGAGTCCATGCTTTTTCAGTAAATGCCAAATAAAATAAGCCCATGATTTAGGATTTGTGCCTACAGGCCTTCCTAGAACTTCTTCAAATAAGCTTGATCCCATTGGCCTGAAGTTCCCACACAGGTGGCCCTGTGGCCAGGTTACATTATCTATCTTTCAGGAAATTTATTTACCTCTACCAGAACAAAATGTGACATACCTCTAGGGCTTGAGGGCATCTACTTAGCAGAGTAGCATATCAATGAAAATTAATCTCTCCCTTTAGCAACCTTGGACTGTAAAAGGAAATGCTGAGAACAATGCCTCCTAAGGCTGCCAGCCCCAAAGGATGAGTCTTGTCTGTTGTGGAAAGAACATCCTCCTATCTGGGTGCCTGCTTTTATTAGGAAGCATATATTTTTCTTTGTGAACTTGTGGCCCAATAATAAACCGCCTGGCTATTACATCAATTTCCTATCCTAAACCTTTCACCTCGGTCAGCTGTGAGTAGGTGTACCTCTGCTAGAGGCCTCAGCCTGTTGCCTACCCTACCCGTGAGCATTTGTTCTAGAACACTGTGAGCGCCCTTCTGATGGCGTTTTGAACCCATGTGGCTGGCTGGAATGTAGATGGCAAGGAGCCTAAAGAAAATTTTACTCCTGGCTGCCTTCACTAGGGCTGGTTTTGACCCATATTTATGCTCTGGGTCACATAGGACGGATTCTTCATGAGTCCAGTTCCTCAGCAGGACATCCTTTCTATGTGAGGATGGCTGAGCTGTTCATGGATTCTACTTTGCTCTGTGCTGTTCAGTGGAGAGGGGTCCTGTGTAAGTCACAGAAGCCCATGTAGACTACCCAAAGGCCTCAAATTAATTTCTGTTCTATTCCTTTCAGGTCAGTCTGTGTGCTCCTCAAGTGTGCATACCTGACCCCGTTCGTGGCACCTTTTCCTGTTAGACTCTCAGAGACCTGAAGATTTCTTATGCTGTGCCCTCCACCTAGAACGATCTTTGCTAGTTATCATTCTTATCGCTGGATTCTTCTTTTCCTTCAGCTTTGTCTTTCTTGAAGGACTTTCTCTAAGCTACCACCACATTGTTTGCAACTTTCTATCAGTACACGTTGTTGGTTTTCTTTGAAACACTTATTAAAATTAGTTATGATAGATATGCATACTGTCTTTCTCTCGAATTAAAAAGTAAACTACCAAATATATATTATTTATTCTTTATATCTGCCACTCAGCACATAGTAGGTTGTCAATAAATATACATTGGTTGAATTGATGAATGAAGCTACTGTCAGTCCCGTAAAAGGACCAGAAGCAAGCTTTGGTTTTCCCAGAAAAGATCAGAAACAACTCTGCCTCTTCTTCTTGGCAAATCAGGAGAGAAGGGAGAAGAGTTAGCATAGAGGGAATAGCAAGATACTTTCAGCATAAATTTCATTGTTGTCCAAGAAAAATATTAGCAGACTAAGCTAACGCCTTTGTGCCCAGACATGCCTGCCCCTACCAGCCACCTTGCCAACGTCTCCAATTCTGCTTGGCTGGGCAGCTGGTGCCAGAGCCCCTGTTTCCCTGTATGGCTAACTATTAGAGTTGACTGGAGAATTGCTGGCACATCATTTACCCCCTGGCATCCTCTCAGCAAGGATTAATCATCTCCATGAGATTTGTTTATGTGCTTGCCTGGTTTTGATAATTCTTGGTGCCTTCAGCAGGAGCAGGCCCTTTGCATAGAGTTGACAGAAGTCCAGGATGTTTCCCTTAAGTTGCTCTTAGTACCATCAGTCTAGCTCCTTCCAAACCTAATCCAATCTTTATTAAAAGGATACAGTGTAAAGAAATGGTGGTAATGATGGTGTTCACTAAGCCATTTGGGGAATTCCTTACATTAGGGATGTCTGCAGGATCCAGGCAGAAAATATAAATGGAATGAATTGTAGGACTCGGGTGTATTTGAGAGAACAGAGAACATGCCCAGTTTAAGGAGGTCAGTGGCCACTCAAAGTTGTCTGATTAGTGCTAGTCAAGAATGAGGAACCACTGTTGCCAGATCCTTTGATTGTTCAAGAGAACATGGAAACCCAGATTTGTCATGTGACATTTCCCAACATTTAAATCATGCTATTGGCCAAAAAAGATCCAGGTAGGTCTTAATATAGCCCATAATAACCAATTTGTAATAATGATTCGCACCTGGAATGCAGATTTATTTATGAACATTTTAGTTCAACTAGAAACCATGTGGGCTAATTGTGGGGGCTCTCAGCAGCCATGGATCAGTTCATCTGTTGTGGTGCTGGTGAGTTCCATTCTCAGCTACTATGTGTCCCTGTCTCTTCTTCGTGATCTTTTGTTCTCCAGAAAATTCACCTGACTTACTGCTATACGTAAGGTGGGTAAGATGCCCCCACAAATCACTCAGAGTCCTGTTATTTCAAACACCTCTGGCTTCATTTTCTCTTCCTTTCTCTCTGCCTTTGTGTGATTCTGATTTTCCTGAATTCTGCTGTAGGAACTCCTTTGCTTTTCCCCCATTTCATCCACTCTCCTGAACTCCTGGAAGAAACTGGTTAGTTGTTTAAAAAAATTGCTTATTTTTCTTCCTGAATACATGACTAGATTGTATTCCCTAGTCTTTCCTGCAGTTAGATTGACCTGTGGAATTTGAATGGACCAAACAACCTCCTGCATACAACACTTGCTCCTCCCCGCCCCTACTCCACTTGGCCTTATCTTTCCTCCTCCATTGGCATGATGCAGTTAAATGACAACTTTAATCTCTAAGTGTTGACTATGGAAGACTTTTGCATCTCTTTATTTCTACTTGGGGGAGAGCTGCCTACAGAAATCTTGTCTTCTACTTTACATGAGTGAGAAATGAACTGCTACTGCATTTGAGTTATTATCTGTTTTGACATGTGATAGTGAGTATTTATTAGATATATGCTAGATTATAAGCAACATAAAATCAAGGAGATTGCCCTATTTATATTTTCTTTAGCTGTAGTTTCAGAACCCTAGCATAGAGGCAGATACACCAGACGTGTTCAATAAATGCTTCTGGAATGAATGAATGAGTGAATGAGTCTCCATAGAACTTAAGAGCTGGTAGGGACATAGATATCATACAACCCAGTCCTCATATTATAACAAATGAAAAATGGAGACTCACAGAGAAGTGACTTGTCCATGGCCAAAAAATCTAGTTGATTCCAGAATAGGGTTCCACAAACAGGGAGCCCCAGTTCGCTGTATTTTGCCATCTCATGCTTCCCTTCATAGCAACCATCAGCAACTGCTAAGGAAATAAAAAGAAAATCTCATGCATTAATTTCTAACATATCAATATCAACTAGAATGCACTGCATAATCACACAGTTCACATGTGAACTATGCTGTGCACGGGCCAGACTGCTCTGCTGGGGCTTTATGAGAAACCCCTTTGTAATTCATCTAGCAAAGTAGACATGTAGCTGTCACTTGATTTGTACCTTATAAAGTTAGGGAGGGCATCCTGCAACAAGTGGATTTAAAGGGGATTTGGTAGAAAGGGTTGGATTTGGTTTGGGGGATAAAGTCTGGGAGTATTAGGCTGTGTATACTGGAGCTCAGAGTCAGCAAATGGTGCCGTGTATAATTGTGGTGGCCTTAGTCAAACTGAGGCACAGACTGAGGAAACCAAAAGGGCTGTTGGGAGCTTGGCCAAAAAAAGGGGAAGATGTATAAAAAGGCTCAAATATTACATTTGATTGTTGGTGCTTAGATCTCTTTTATTTGAATGAAAACAACAGGATACAGGGAAATATCAACTCCATTCCAGTTGTTAAACAGTCATGCAGAACACCTCTCTACATGTTACACAGCCTTATTCCACCCCTACCATTAACAATCTGCCAGTTTCCCACAGAGACCTTTCAAAGCTCAGCTCTGTGATGGAATAAATATAAAGAAATATTCTTCTAGGGGCCATCACTCTTTGATTCTGGTTGTATAAATCCATAATTCTGCGCCGTAGATATTTTAACTGTCTTTCCAAAGCAGGCATATCTTGAAAAGTCCTGGTTGTCACATGAACCCTCACAGTGGCTCTGACTGTGCCATTTGGATGGGCAGGTTGAAGCGATGAAAGAAATACTCATACTCGCTGTCCTGGCACGGGGTTTGGATGAGTTGAGACTCCATGCAATCAATACATTGCCAGCTTCTTCTGGAAACTAACATTGATTTAAGAATTCCAAGGAGTGGGAGATGGAGGGTAAGCATTTTATCCCCAAAGTTGCTTTATACTTGCAATGTATGCTTTTGATGGCACTATGACTCCATTTTTTGATCAGAATGAAAAGCAGTGATTCTGAACCCTCAGATATGAGGGATATATCTTCTCTATCTCATGTTCAAAGTCTTTGTGGCCAAAATCAGACTGGTTTTTCGTGGATTGGCATTTTCACCCCAGTGTGTTTATGCACAGTGTCACTTGTCACAGATTGCCCAAATCAAGGACCATGCTCCCACAGAGTGCAGTCTCACCTCTAGAGAGGCCTGCCCAAGACAGCACAGGCAGGGACACCTGGGATTGGTGCCACTAAAACTATCACACATGGTTGCTTTACTCTTGAGACTAAATTCAATGCAGAGCCCAACACTGAGAGCCTGAGAGGCTGAGGTAAGGGAACCCTGCTCTGTCCCTTTCCAAGGAGGATGCTCTCAGAAGCATACTGTTTGTTGAATTAAGTGCAGAAAAAAGGCAGAATCATTAGGACATTCCTAGGAGGAGCACCTGAAAAAGTAAGCATGGTTGAAATTGGAGAGGGAAGTACAAAAAGGGAAGTGGATCTAGGAAATGCCGTGGACATATTTCCAGTGGCCAGTTGCTCTGTGCTTGTAAGAATCATGTCACGTGTCCTGACTTGTTTTATAGGGGTGAAGGGTAGGATAGGGAGGGCAGAGGAGTGAAGAACAGGATATTAGAAATCATAATTTAGAGGGAGTTTTCATATTTGATTTTTTAAAAAACAAATTGCACACCAAGTTAACAGATTGCATAGAAAGTTAACACATTGCATAGAAGGAAAGGGGAAACCCCGGTCTTCCCCGTCATGTCATTGTGGTATTGAGCAAATTTGTATTTCTGCAACCACAGGGGTATAAGCAGGACAAAAGCTGCTGCTTCCCACACCTTTCTGAGTTGCCTCAGAGCTTTAACACACACTCCCTGCCCTTCCCCAGCCAGCACGAGCGGCAGCACTACAGGATTGGGCAATGGCCTTGCACTCTTTCGAGGCCTGCTGGTCATTTTGTGATTGTGAAATGTGATAGACGGCCTCTGCATCCAGGTCTGTTCTGAGCCTTCTGTTGGGCGGAGCTCTCGGCAGCTCTTTAGCTGTTCTTCTGAACTGGTCCTGTCCTAAGTGTGGGAGTAAGCATCTGAAATTATGTTCACCTTACTTACTTTCAGAGATTGATTTTTCTTTTACAGAGTCAAGTAGAAAGGAAGAAATGTCTATTTCCCCACCCTCACCTCATGCCAAAGCACTACAGACTTTCCAGGGTTGTCTACATCTGGGCACAGACCAAGCTTGAGAAGGTTGAGCTGAAAGGAGAAAAAACAGTGTGTGAGAGTTACGAGCACATGAGCGGAGAGTATTATTTTTAATTAGGGGCTTATTTAGAATGGAAATCTGTATGTAATCTGAACGGCTGCGTGCACTCTGGTGGACACTAAGTGAGGGAACAATGGGAACCTCTGTTGGAACTTTATCTGAACTGCAGCTCTGTTCTCTGTACTTCAGTTGTCGAACGCACTGACTTAACTGTAAGGGTGTTCTTAGGTACAGGGGAGAGAAATTGTATACAACCCCCCAATGATGGGATATGGGAGAGAGAGAATGAATCACTGTTGCAAACTGAAATGCCTTTTGTCTCCCTGTTTGTTTCCAAACCTGTAGCAAGTACCTGGAATTACCCCTTTCTCTTCCTTCTCCTGGACAGGCGAGTCTTCTTTTTTCTGGTGCACTCTCCTGGTTCCTGGTCATCTTACAGCTCCTGGGAAGACCAGTTAAATATTTAGACTTGGAAATGCTCATGCTGCTTCTCCCCTCCATAGCAACAAGCTGCACGTGGTAGCCATGTCATAAACCCATGTAAACATATTTTCCTTTCTGTCTTGAAAGTTCACATAACTTTCTTGACCTACTTTGTATACACTAAGACTAGGGCCAAAAATGTACTTTGCCTCATCAGATAGGAGGTTTGCCTGCCTGGTCCTGACTCCTTTCTGTGTATCAATATTTCTTGGCAGAGAGACTTCCATTAATACTGCTGTCTTGGGATTGGAGATGAAAGCACCCGACACTCAGCAATAGATGAGCTAAGTCTAACAGAGAGAGTAACTTATTGATTCAGGGGTTTGGGTGTAGGATGATAAACATATAGTTATACTTTGCTTAAATCCAATCCTCTTGCCTACTCTTCTCTCCTTTTGAAATGGATGAGGTCTGTCTAAATAATATAGGCAGTGTGTGGAAAGATAGCACGATAAGACATCATTTGAGAGAAATCCATTAGCGGGCAGACAAACCTTGAGAAGGATTAAAAAGTATATTTTTTCAGGATTGTTGTAAGTGTATGAAACAGTTTTCTTCTAAGGAGCACTGGGAAACATTTACAACTGAATTTGATAGAATTCTTTCTCTAAGATCTAAGTGGAAATTTAGTATGAATTCTGAGGAGAAGAGTCTGCCCTTCTCTTTGGGAAGGAGGTAGAGAAGAAGGCAGCCTTTGATGTAGTATAGGGATGGTATCAATGAGATGGGGAGGAGAGGAAAGGGTTGTTCAAAGAGAAAACCAAGACTTTTAAACATTATAAAAGCATGCTTTTAAAGATAAAAGTTTTTTTAAAAATCATGGTTATTTTATAACTTATTTTCAGTGGACTGGGATAGGTAGAATTAAGTGTAATTTTAAAAAAAAGTGCTAGAGGGAAAAAAATACTACCCTGAAGAAGGAGGGGGAGATGAATTAATCTATTAACAGATTTTTCTATTTATGAAATATAAAAAGTTTCTCACATTATTGCTCTTTGCACAACTCAAACACAGTTATTGTCCTTTGTTGTATATAAGAAAGATGGGTCTGAAAAAGGTATTCCAGATGTAAAATTCAGATCATCTTGGTAGGTAATTCAACCAAAGGCATTTTTCTCTATAGTTTTCCAAGTCACTCTCCACTCAAAAGGAGGCAGATAGAAAGCATGAAATTAGAGGAATAAGAACACCGAAGTGGGCTTTTTGAAAGAAAAAACAATCCTTCAGGATCCTGTGTGGGCATTCACAAGGCAGCTGTGCCCACAAAAGAGGGAATTTCAGAAGACTGAGGTGAGAAGTGAATACTGGGCATCTTTGTGTGAGAACACACCCCGAGGAGCAATGCAGGTATATCTTGTCTGATTTGGCATTACAGCATTGACTATACTCGAACAGAATTTCGAGGATCAGTGTCCATTCTGATGCACTAGTTATTAAACATTGTAAAGAGTGAAAGCAGTGGCTAATATTTTCACGTATTAATCAGTCAGTCAGTCACAATGTTTATTAGCCTAGTAATGTATGAGGGCTGGGAAGTCAGTGGGTTAGAGAAATTTAAATTTCAGTTTTGAATACCACATTTTGCTTTATTATAATCTAACTAGTGGCCCAGTGCATGAAATTCATGCATGGAGTGAGGGGGTATCCCTCAGCCTGGCCTGCACCCTCTCCAATCTGGAACCCCTTGGGGGATGTCTGACTGCGGGCCTAAACTGGCAGTCAGACTCCCTCTCATAATCCGAGGCTGCTGACTCCTAACCTCTCACCTGCCTGCCTGCTGGATCTCCCCTAACCACTCTGCCTGCCAGCCTGCTCACCCCAACTGGACCTCCCTGTCAGCCTGCTTGCCCCCAACTGCCCCCCGCTCCTGGCCTGATTGCCCCTAACCACCTCTGCCTCGGCCCTACCACCATGGCTTTGTCCAGAAGGTCTCTGGAAGGTCTCCTGGCCTAATTAGCATTTTATCCTTTTATTAGTATAGATAGAGGCCTGGTCATGGGTGAGGGCCAGCTGGTCTGCCCTGAAGGGGGTCCTGGGTCAGGGTGGGGGTCCCCTTGTGAGGTGGGGCTGGCCTCGGTAAGGGGCCTGGGGCAATTTGCAGGCCAGCCATACCTCCTTCAGGGTGGGGGTCCCCACTGGGGTGCATGGCCAGCCTGGGTGAGGGGCTGATGGCTGTTTAGGGGTGGTTTTCAGGCTGGCCAAGCCCCTGGCTTTGTCTGGAAGGATGTCGAGAAGGTTTCTTATTCTAATTAGCTTACTACTCTTTTATTAGTTTAGATAATCAAGGCTTCTTTATAATCTGGACACTTGTTCTTACTGCTCCTTACATTTATTATGATTATTAAGAGCTGTTTGCTTTAGGACAGGTTTGTGCTAACCCTTTGAGAGAGAGAGAGAGAAAAAAAAGAATGAGACCAAGAAAGAGATTCTGCAAATCAAACCCATGTCAGCACCTGGGAGTCTTGTAACCAACCAAGTGAACTAAGTTTGGAACTGAAGGCCAAAGATGGTTCTAGGCTCTAACAATAATTATGATTGTTAATATTATTTGAAGATTGATTACATGATTGATGCTAAGTGGGTTACCTATTGTGGGGTTAATTTTTGTGCCAGCTTGACTGGACAAAGCACTATCCAGGTAGCTGATAAAATGTTTTGTTTGTTGTTTTTCTGGGTGTCTCTGGAAGAGATTTTTCTGAAGAAGATCCACCCTCACCAATGTGTTGGGGGAGGCATCATCCAATCTCTCTCCTTTCATGAGCTGGGGCATTCATCTTCTCCTGTCCTTGGACATGGGAGCTCCTGGTTCTTGAACTACAGCATTAGACTGGGAGTCACATTATCTGATTCCCTGGTTCTCAGGCCTCCAGACTGGGATTGAACTGTATAACTGGCTTTCCTGGTTCAGCATATTGTGGCATACCTTGGCCTCCATAATCACATGAGCCCATTTCGACAGTACATCTCCTTATATGTATCTATATATATATATCCTACTGGTTCTGTTTCTCCGAAGAACCCTGACTGATACACATACTATACCTCCTCTTTTAATCCTAATGCAGCTCCATAGAAAGAACCATTATCCTTCCCATTTTACATGAGAAAAGAGAACCCTAAAGGACTTTAGCAATTTGCATGAGGTATACTGCTGGACAATGGCAGGGCTGGTGTTAGCATCCCACTCTGTCTGATTTAGAGCTTGAACTGGATCCCCAAGTGTGAAATGAGATTGTATGCAAATTGATTTGGAAGACACTATTTGCTCATAAACACCTTCAGATAAATCCTCTTGTGTTCTGTGCTGAAGTTCACTTACTCAGTTATAGAGTGTTAAATTAGCCCAACTCATCACCATCCTTTTTGAAGAAACTGTAAAGGCAAGTGAGAACCAAATAAAATAATAGTACTAGAATGAGCCCCAGTTGACTGCCTCCCTTTCTTTCTACTAAGAATGTGTCTCAGTTTAATTTACTTGTACAAATAATAATTTAGAAAATAAGTATACAATCCAATACTATGATAAGTACTTTGGTCAGTACTCTTAATTAAAGCAAATTAATACTAGTAAAAGCACAATATACTTAAAACAATTATAAATATAAGTAAATATAGGTCATACTTATGTCTAAATAAATAATATAATTCACTTCTTTACTCCCCAGCCAATTTTCTGTTAAAATGGTCCCACAAAATGAGTATCTTTGTTTTTTAGGTGATTTAATATAAGGATACTTTCAAAGTATCTGGCTTGAATATTCACTTTTGCTACCACTGAGCCCATACCAGAGGGAACTAGCTGAACCAATCTCAGAGCCTCATAGTTGGTGCTCAGTAAATATGAGCCCAATAAAGGACATCTCATAGGTCAATTTAAGGACATCACTGAATGGTTCCTTTAAGTCAGACAAATCAGGAAGGAACAGCTGAGGAATTTAGAACCTCCCAAGAAAGAAATGTAAGAAAGCAGTGGGAATTCACAGGATATACTTTTTATCTGCTGCTAATATTAAAATAACATCTGATTGTTCAGATTTTTAAAACTTAAACTCTCACTCTTGGTTTTAAAAATACCACATTAATAAACTATACTTTGATCTATAAAGTGATTCTTGAAATGCTTCTGCATTTTCCCAAATATGCAACCCCTAAAACTCTTCAACTGAGTTTTTCAGAAATAGAACCTGCCCTTGGTTTCGGGATCAGTGTTGGGCTTCGTTGAAGGCTCTGTGGGTTGTGATAAGGCATCATTTAGGTGGCCAGCTTGTGTGTCAAGGAAAATGGAATCTGAATTCAGGCTGTTGGCAAGCTGACTTGTAAGGGTGCAGCTGTGATGAATTCAAAAGGAATGTAGTAACAATTATGAGAACTGATTAGGACTGAAATTAAGATGACTTTTTTTTTTTTAACATTGTGGACATGATAACATGGATGAGGAAGCTTGCTGGGGGAGGAATGTCCAGTTGTTAAAAAAAATCTGTGCAAGCATGACATGCTATGTGGATTTTTACTTTTGTGCTTCTGTGTTCTTATCATGTTGAAGCCTAGAACTTTTTTTGTTTAATAATGAACTTATTTGGAGTAAGATTTGAACACGATTTGTGAGTAATACCATCTCTCAAAAGTGGCCATTGTTTGATTTTTATTTAAATTGAAAGCTTGTGAGAGTTTAATTTTGCCTTTTAAGGAGAGGAATTACTAGGCTCAGCCTTTAATTGTCATTTCCAGAGAAAAGTTTTCTGTTGTTATAAACCCCATTGACCAATAAATAATGTAGGGTCACTCAACTCTTAAAGGTAACCCATCTCTTTCACCCTCAGATTTCCTTGAGTCCTTGAGCAAAGATTCTTCAAGGAACAAGACAGACCTGAGGCCAGGAATGGTTTCCTTGTGATGTCTCTAGGAAGATACACTTGGTTACGAAAGCCAGTGTGTGAAACAAGAGCTCTCAAATTTAATTATAATAAAAATAAAGCTGATCTAATTTATTGAACTCCTCTTACATTTCCTATAACTCTATATATTCATCTCTTAATTTTACACAATTCTTGTAAGGGTGTTGCTCTTTTTTTTTTTTTTTTTGCCATTTCATGCATAAAGAAGCAAAAACTTGTAGAAGTTAGCTAACTTGCCTAAGACTACACTGCTAGTCTGCCACCAGAAACTTGTGCTATCTAAGGACACTGATTGCAACAACAAATCTGTTTCTTATTGAAAACTAGGGGCCCAGTGCACATATTCGTGCACCTTAAAAGGAACTGTGGGCTTCGAGGGTACAGTGGGCACAGGGGTCAGTTCTTGGCCCATCCCCTACTTGGCCCTCCCACTGTGGCCACCGGTCTCATGTGCTGACAATGCTGGCCCCACCCGCACCTGCTGATGGCATAGAGCGATTGAGGCTGGCGCCAGCAGCAGGTGTGAATGGCAGCTGCGGCCCCAATTGCCCCTCAGGAGTAGGCAGAGGTGGAGAAGCCCTCAGGGACGATCAGGGCTGGCAGCCACCACTTTCACCTGCTGACAGCACCAAGCGATCAGGTCCAGCACCAGGCACCAAACAGCGGGTGCGAGCAGCGTCTCAGGTGCCAGCAGCGGGTGCGAGCGCTGGACCACGGTGTGTGGGAGCAAAAGATTTTCAGTTACCACCAGAGGCTCGCCCCAATGACAGTGACCAGCACCCCACCTTGGTCTGGTGCCACTGCTCACCTGCTCCACCATCCTGCTATGGCCAACTCCTGTCATGTTCCGCACATGCCCCCTGGGGATCAGCGCACATCATAACGACTGGTTGTTTGTTTTTTCCAGTTCCACCATTCAGTCTATTTGCATATTAGCCTTTTATTATATAGGATGGTCACATACAAACACACAAAGATCTCTCTTAGGTCTAACAGTCATGCTCACATCAGCAGTAACCATGAACAGGGGTCAGATGCTCTGGGCGGAATGACCAGAATTTGAGTTAAGAGGTTCTCTGTAGGCAATAGCTGTGGAATGCAGAAACCCCTGCTGGAAGTAAAGAGAGGGAGTCCTCTGAAGTGGAACAACAAACAATGTTCAGTACCTGGTCTCCCTATCGATATAAAGCAGCTGATAAAACTCATTCAGAAAAAGCACATCATCAGAGACTTAGAAAGCAATTCCTGAATCTACTCAAGTGGTACACACATCGCTGTGATCAAAATTAGTCTTCCCAAAGGAGCAAAGATTCATTCCCTGCTACACATATAGGTAGTATAGAATAGCCATTTTGTATATGAATAGGTAGTATATGAATAGCCAATTTATAAGAGTTGAATTATGTAAGGTGCGAACAAGCTAAAGGTTTGTGGATAGGAAAAGAGATTCAGTATCTGTTCTCCATTTTAGGCAGGTTTAGTTCCCTCTCCTCAGATCATATCAGACTGCAATGTTTTACAATTTAAGTAGTTCACCTTTCCAAATTCCTTAGAGAACTGCATCTTTCACTTTCCAATTGCCTTTCTGAATGTAGCCCAAGACTCTTCAAATCAACTCTTCTATTGAATGTTTTGTTGACATTTACACAAAAGTCTTCCTCCCAGGGCAAAGGCAACTGCCCTTTTGGTATTTTCTAGAAGACTACACAAGAGAGCAGATGGGAAGAGATCCTAGTCAGAGAGAAATGGCAACCAGCTGCATTCAGTGTTTTTCACATGGAAGGGCTTAAGGTCAGAGGTGTGTAGCCGTCAGGACATGTCCTCAAACTCTGCAGTGTGGGGGGCTCTGTGACCTGTGGGAAATCCCAGAGCTCCATCTGAGATGAATGAGTCACTGGGAGTTCAGTGTTTCTGACGCTGGGAACCCCGACTTTGCAGGAAATTTGTCATCGTGCAGGCATGTTCCTAAGCGTCCCTCTATGATTGAGCCTCCTAAGTTAGGGAAGTGGGCCCTGCCGTCAGTTCCTGTCACACCAGCCAAAAATATGCTGAGGAACCACATCAGAAAATATGTCAAAAATGCTCCTGAAAAAGCATTTGCATTTTTGATTCACAAGTTCAAATTGAGCCAAATCTCTGGTACAGCTTTGGACCCCAGCTGAATCGCTTGCTTCAGGGTTTAGGTATTTTGGTAACAAGCGATTCTGTAGCTAGAAGAGCTGCTGCTTTTCCTACTATGGTTCAATTGACAGTGTTAACTGGTGCTTCCCTCTGAGAAATGATGTTGTGTGAGGCATGAGTGGGAGGCACCCAGAGTGATTTTGGTTTTCCATTGTTTTGACTTATTGGCGTATAGGTAATGACTTGATTTGGTTGAATCAATACGTGAAGGTCTACATTTGTGGATTTCATTTATATTCCCTTCCAAAACAATTATGGAAAGAATTTTGACTCAAATAAAAGGGATATTAGATACACTGCATTTAGGAGGAAAAGTGGCATAGGCGCTGGGGTTAAGCATACAAAATAATTAAGCTGTGTTCCCACTTTCATAGAGATCAGAGTCCATATGAGGTGATATCATGGGTTGAGACATGCAAATAAACAATTAACACTAGGACAAAGGAATATTCCACAAAATAGCAGTACAGTTAACTTTTTAACCTTGAAGTCTATACTAATAAAAGGGTAATATGCTAATTAGACCAGACATCTTCCAGACATCCTTCCAGATGTCCTTCTGGACAAAGCCACCATGGCGGGGACCGAGGTAGAGGTAGTTAGGGGCGATCAGGTTGGCAGGGGAGAGCAGTTAGGGGTGATCAGGCCAGCAGGGGAGAGCAGTTAGGGGCAATCAGGCCAGCAGGCAAAGTGGTTAGGGGCGATCAGACAGTCAGGCAGGTGAGTGGTTAGGAGCCAGCGGTCCCAGATTGCGAGTGGCATGTCTAACCTGACAGTCAGATATTCCCCAAGGGGTCTCAGATTGGAGAGGGTGCAGGCTAGGCTTAGGGACTCTCCCCCTCCATGCACGAATTTCATGCACTGGGCCTCTAGTGTTATAGAAACTTGGACATACCTTTTAATTTTTCTGAATCTCTAATGTTTTAATGTTTGAAATAGATGAAATACTAACTGCCCTACTGTATTAGTTTGCAGGGCTGCCATAACAAATACCACAGACTGGTGGTTTAAACAACAGAAATGTTGTTTCTCACTGTTCTGGAGGCTAGGAATCCACGATTAAAGTGTTGACAGGTTTAGTGTCTTCTGAGACCTTTCTCCTTTGCTTGTGGGGACCACCTATTGCTGTTTCCTCACATGGTCACATCCCTTTGTCCATGTCTCTATCGCAACATTCTTTTTTTTATAAATCCTTATCAGTCACATTGGGTTATATTGTATTCATCCCAATGACCTCATTTAACTTTATCCTTTAAAAACCCTATCTCCAAATACAGTCACATTCTAACAAGCTAGGGATTAGGACTTCAACCTATGAATTTGGGAGTGGAGAGTGGGGGGAACAATTCAGCTTGTAACATCTATGTATATTATTGTGTGTTTTAAATGGACCAGTGAGATAATGTCATTTTGGGAAGCATAAATCTTACTGTGAATACAAAGTACCATATTTTCCAGCGTACAAGGTGACTGGGCATATAAGACAACCCCCAACTTTTGAGAAGATTTTCCTGGGTTAAAAAGTCTGGACAGAGACCGTATGTGGCACAAAAAGGAGCCGACTGGAGACACTTGCGATCTCCATCTGGCTCCATTGAAATGAATGGAGTGCATCTGTTTTTGAGCTCCCACCACTGTATGCGGCGACCGCAGATTTTCCAGTCCAGCTCGGAAGTTTCAGCACCCGCCCTATAAGATGACACCTGCCCTATAAGACGACACCCGGGACCCCTGACTTTTGAGAAGATTTTCCTGTGTTAAAAAGTCATCTTATACGCCAGAAAATACGGTATTTATAACTGGCTGCTGGGCCAAGAATAATTGACAGGATCCTCCCTCTGGTTTGATGGTCTATTTTCTTCACCACCCTGGAAAGTACATGGAGGTCTCTGTATTCCTCTTTTCTTCCAGCATGTAGAGCAACTTAGTTTTGATTATCCATACATGTGCGTGTCGTTCATTATCCCATTTTATTTCAGCCTTTATTGAAAGATTTTACCAGTGTTAACTTCTTCTCTGCTACTGAGCACCCTTTTTCCTTCCCCACATTATAAATAAAATGTCCTGCCCTGACCAGTTTGGCTCAGTGGATAGAGCGTCGGCCTGCAGACTAAAAGGTCCCAGGTTCGATTCCAGTCAAGGGCATGTATGTACCTTGGTTGCGGGCACATACCCAGTGGGGAGTGTGCAGGAGGCAGCTGATTGATGTTTCTCTCTCATCGATGTTTCTAGTTCTCTATCCCTGTCCCTTCCTCTCTGTAAAGAATCAATAAAATGTATTTAAAAAATAAATAAATAAAATGTCCTTCTAAGGAGATGGACAAATCTTTCAAGAAAGTAGTGATCCTTAGAATAGACCATGCATTAGCAAGAGGTTAAAAGGGATCATGCATAACTGCATCTAAACCTTCATGAAATGGTTCACAGCCACCACTCCTGGGGTCATAAGTGCCAGGAGAAGAAGGATGACTCCCAGTAACTTGCTTTTGGGCATGAGCGAACCTCGAGCTTCCTCAGTTTTTCTCTTTTACCAGCTCATTCTTCTCACCCTCACCTACCATCAAGCAAGCTTCCTCATGCAGTCTAACTTCACTCAGGAAACTCTTCAGTCTGTATGCAATTATTTTTAAAAATGCCTTTCTTTTAAACCTCCCGCTGCTAATATTATTTGTATTCATTGTCTCTTTTCAGTACATCACTTGACCATTTCTGTATAGCAGAGTACATGTGTGTTGTATTACAGAAGGAAAATGTAATAATATCTAAAATTACATAGTGCTATTGGGTCTGGCATATAAAAACACTCACCAAAGAGTGCAGTAGTATTAAATAATTAGACAATTAGTGAGATGTTAGATAGATGTTATAAACTGTTTTAGTGATATTTGGGGAAATTGAGATTTTCGGTAGGGTTGGGAGCACAGAGTGCTGTTCTATTTTCATGTAAAATAATAAAACATAGAGTTCTTTATATTTCACTAACAGGTTTTGGGGGATTAATTAGATTTGGATAATGAGGAGTTACCCCATTTAATTTATAAACTTAAAATTTGTGAGCAACACAATCTCTTGCTGGTTTTGAGTTTTCATAATTACATAGTAAACTCTAGAATGTCACGAAGGGTGAGAAGAAGAATACAAATCTGTCAGATGCCTTCCTGACTTTGCTTGTCTTGTGCAGTATCTATATAGCAAGATCTGTAGCTGGGGAAAGGAACAGGTGAGGAGGAGAATGGGGGAAGGGAGTGATTTCATTCTCCAAATAACTAAGGATAGATTTGACCTTATGAATTTTCAATGACATTAGTGGAGAATACATACAGTTGGCCCTTTTCAACAACTCAAATATTCAATATTTGATTTTAATATTAACTTTTTTTTTTTAAAGTGACACACACTGGGTTGGAAAGTATGTTCCTGCATACTCTGAGAACTTCACAGAGTTTATACTATTAATAGTCTCTGTGCTTGTTTTATTTTATTCTTTTCTGTGTACATTCCTAGTCTCAACTTGTGGAAAACACTTATGGGAAGATATGGTAGCAGTAAATATATTCAATGCTTCTTACATGACTAATAAACTAATATATTACGTTGAATAGCTGGAATTTGAAGTTTTGCCAAGGATTTTTCTGCTCTTCTCAGTCTTTTTGGCTTCAAAGCAGGCTTGTTTGACTTTAAAAAGTTGAATTCTTTGACATACATGTTAAATCAAGGATACAAGTGTCTTAGTTTCTCAATGAATGAGAATTTTCTATTGAATGTGTAAGGTTAGATT
The DNA here is from genome assembly GCA_004026665.1 of Murina feae. Lineage (NCBI taxonomy): Eukaryota > Metazoa > Chordata > Mammalia > Chiroptera > Vespertilionidae > Murina > Murina feae. The sequence goes on along the minus strand of PVJC01002730.1, from coordinate 12,937 downwards.
TTGTTCATCTGCATTTCATTATTTTTGACTGTTTTATATTCTACCTCAGCCTCAATTAATTTCTAACCAATTGACATTGACCAGTGCAGGTACTCCAGGAAAGAAGTTTAGTATTACCTTAAGAAAATATCATAAAAAGCTCTTTGAGGTAAGAATTGTAGATAGAATGTTGGGTTCTGAAAAAATCAAATTTTATAAGGGTAGATTATTGCTTGGAGAGAAATTCATAAAAGACTAAATTGATTTCCATTTGGGAAACTGGCCTAAGAAAGGGTCCTTTGCCATAGGAAAAATTGAGTACTTCTCAGGCAGTTCTGATGATAAGGCTGGTACTCTGTTTATTACACCATGTTGCTAACAGATCTTTGTTTACATTTGCAAAAAAAAAAAAGTCATTCAGAGTCATGGGTGAGATAATAGTCATAATAGACCATCATATTTATATTTCCCTTTGTATTTTCTAAGATATTTTATACTTGTTATTCTTTTTTTGAGTCAGTTTGAACTGTAAAGAGCATTAGACTAAAAGGCAAATGATCGAGTCAAATTAGCTAGCATGTTGTCTCTCCCTGGAGAAGCTCGAGGAAGGAAGGAGATAATGTAATTGATGGGTCCTTGAAGTTTTTATCAAGCTGAGAACTTTCCAGTTTCCTTGAACTTTTTGAGCCTTGATGTCTTCCTTGTTAAAATGAAGGAATTAGGTAGCAACTGACAAATCTCTACCTTTCTCACTTTCATATAGTTATTTTTTTTTTAACTTTGGGAAGTAAGTAGAGTCAAATGTAAGGTACTGAGATTTATAAGAAACAGCCCTAACCAGTTTGCTCAGTGGATAGAGCTTCAGCCTGTGGACTGAAAGATCCTGGCTTCAGTTCAGGTCAAGGGCATGTACCTTGGTTGCGGGCACATCCCCAGTAGGAGGTGTGCAGGAGGCAGCTGATCTATGCTTCGCTCTCATAGATGTTTCTAACTATCCTTCTCCCTTTCTCTCTGTGTAAAAAAAAAAAAAAAAAAAAAAAAAAAAAAAAAAAAAAAAAAATCAATTAAAAATATTTTTAAAAAAAAGAGAGAGAAAAGAAACAAATATTCAGTCTTCTTCTAGGTTCCTGATACAGAGCTTCTGAAAATCTTAGTTTCTCCTGATGAGGGCTATAGAGATATCATTTGTTATGTTAATGAGGTGACAATACAAAGGATTGATACCAGTTTCCAGGGAAACCAACAATGTGATTAGAGGATTGAAACTTTCATTTCCTCAACCCACTACCTCCTGGGAGAGGAGAGGGGCTAGAAACTGTGTCCAATCTCCAGTGGCCATAGATTTTATAAATCATGCCTATGTATTGAAGCCTCCATAAAAACCCAAAGGACATGGTTTGAAGAGCTTGCAGGTTGGTGAACACATGGATATGTAGGGAAAATGGTGTCCGAAGAGAGGACATGGAATCCTTGCCTTCCCACATAGCTTGCCTTATGCATCTCTTACATCTGGCTGTTCCTGAGTTATATACCCTTTTATAATAAACTGGTAATCTAGTAAGTAAATTGTTTCTCAGTTCTGTGAGCCACTCAAGAAAATTAATCCAACCCAAGGAGGTCTTTGGAACCTCTGACCTACAGTAGTTCCCTCCTTATTTGAGGTTTTACTTTTCCAGGTTTCAGTTACCAGTAGTGAACCATAATCTAAAAATATTAAATGGAAAATTCCAGAAATAGATCATATGTTTTAAATTGAGCACTGTTCTGAGTTAGTGTGATAAAAGCTTGCAATGTTCTGCTTTGTACTGCTCAGGATGTGAATCATTCCTTTACCAGCATCTCCGTACTGCAGATGCTTAGTCAGGTAGTAGCCATCTTGGTTACCAGGTCACTGTTGAAATGTCGCTGTATTCAAGTAACTCTTATCTTACTTAAAGGTGGCCCCAAAGGGCAAGAGTAGTCATGCCTGGCAATTCAGACATGTCAAAGAGAAGCTCTTAAGTGGTTCCTTTCAGTATAAAGGTTAAAGTCCTTGACTTAATAAGAAAATAAAAAAATAATATGCTGAGGTTACTGAGATCAACAGTAAGAACAAATATTCTATTGTGAAATTGTGAAGAAAAAAGGATTTTTTACGTTTTGCTGTTGCACCTCAGACTGTGAAAATGACAGCTGTGGTATGTGATAAGTGCTTAGTTAAGATGAGAAAGGCATTAAATTTGTGGGTAGAAAACAAAATGTGTTCTGATTGATGACATTGCATTGCGCTTTAAAGCACTGTGCCTAATGCTATGTCACAATACCTACATCTTTCACCTACTTCATCTCATCATGTAGGCATCAGATCATCTTACATTATCATAAAAAGATGAGTGAATCCTATATAATAAAAGGGTAATATGCAAATTGACCCAAACAGCAGAACCACTGGGAATGACTGGTCACTATGAGACACACTGACCACCAGGGGGAAGGTGCATATTCACATAGCTTTTATTAAGTATATTGTTACAACTGTTCTATTTAAATATTAGTTATTATTGTTAACTTCCTACTGTGCCTAAGTTGTAAATTAAACTTTATCATACGTATGTATGTATAGGATACCCCCTGAGGGCTCACAATATGTGAGAGGGGGCAGGCTAGGCTGAGGAACTCCAGTGCATGAATTTTGTGCAACAGGCCCCTAGTCTATATATATAAAGAGCCAGTGTCTGTAACATCCAAAATGACCAAGGATAAACTGAATGCCAGGCTGCATGCACAGCATGCCAAGTGGGCTGAACTGCTGACCTCTTGGAGAGAGAGAGAGGCAGGGACTTGCAGTGGGGACTTGCGTCAGGCTGCCTCATGACACCCCACTTCCCTCCCTGACTGACCACTGCCATTCCAAGCCAGTGACGGCTGCCTCCAGGCTGCAGTCCCAGGCCCCTTTCCCCCCACTTGGGGTTCTGGGAATGCGGCACAAGTGGCTGGTGTGGCATGGGGGGGACTGTGTTTATACCACCAAGTTCCCCGCTTCCACCTTGGCCCTCACATTTCTCCTCCCTCCTCTTGGTGGCCCAGCTCCTGCCTATGTGCTTGCCAAGCAGGCCCGACTGCACTGGGGAGTGAGCCATGGTGATTGGGACAGCCACTTCCTGGAACAGGATGGCTGGGCCATGGCGATTCACAAGGGTAATGAAGTCCACAGGGTATGCGCAGCCCTTGGGCAGTGGGGGCGGCTGGCCAAGCTGAGTCTGGCTTCAGTGGGGCCAGCGGGAGCTCGAAGCCACCCCAGTCCCCACAGGTCCCGGTCCAGACAGTGGCTCTGCAGTGAGTGGTGTCTCCATGCACTGTGCTTGGGGGCAGCTGCAAGCTGCTACAACCCTGCCCCACGCTTCAGGGAGGGGGAGGAGGCTCATGGCTACTGGCGCCCTAGGTTGCACTGCCTGCGCTACTGCCTGCCAAACTGGCAGGGTCCAGAGTGGGTGAGCTGCTCCCGCCCCCTGGTGGTGGAACAGGGAGGAGGGTGCTGGGTACAGGGAGGGGACATCAGCCGAGATACTACTGGCATGGGGAAGGGGCCTGGCCTTGGCCCTGTGGGGAGCTTAGGAAGTCTGGCTGAGCAGGTGCTGGTTCATACCAACTCTTACTCTGCCATCTTCCTGCAGCTCTCCAAGCTAGCCCCCCTGCCCCACCTGCTGGGGGAACGGGCTCTGGGTGACCTCCCCGAGCACAGACTGTGGACCTGGAGACCTTGGGAGAGTGTCCAGCAGGGTCTGGGTCGGGGGCGGTGCAGAACTACCAGGGCAGAGCTGCTTCGGTGTCTTGGTGAAGTTTGCAACCGACCTAAGGAGGAAACCCAGAGGGGAAAGGCCGGGAGATATGCATTCCAGCACTTTAGCTACTTTAAAACAGCCCCACTTGGAATGTGAGGAAGCTGTATGTTCAGCAGAGAAGTGAGGGGGCTGAACCCCACCGTCACTGGGCTCCTGTTGGTCTGAGACCCAAGTGTCCACCATGACAAGGAAAAAACAGAGGGAGGGGTCTGGAGGAAGGGAGGACAATTGAAAGAAACCATGTCTAGACTTTCCCCAGCCCTCTCTCTCTTTCTGCTGCCTACAAAAGCCCCAGGCCTGGCCACAGGTCTGTCTCCACCCTTTAGTTCCCTATTCTCCAACTACAGAGGAAAGAAATAAGGAGACGATGCTGCCTTCAGAGAGTATCTATATACCTGATGGGCCAGTTGCCTCCCGCAGAGGGAGGCCAGACTGTGGCTTAGGTCTGTTCCCCATTGGGAGCGGGCCTAAGCAGCCAGTAGGACATCCTGTGAGGGCTCCCAGACTGTGAGAGGAAGCAGGTCGGGTTGAGGGACCCCTCCCCCGCCCCTGTCCACTAGTTTTTGTGCACCAGGCCACTAGTCATGAAAGAAAGAACTACAGGAAGAACTCTATGATTACAGCAGAGCTCTATGGTTGCAGCAGTCCCTCCTCTTAACTTTCTATCTTCTCTGCAAAAAAAGCTCCCTGTGTCTTCTTGGCCCTTGTTTATGCACATGGCTTCCATTTCTGCACTACTGGATTGTAATCCTTTCTTTTTCTTGACTAAATCCTTTTGGTGATGAAATGCCTAGTTGACTTTCATTGAAGGATTTTAGCCTCACTTGCCTCCTTAGCTGAGCCCTCTTGTTCAGGGGTATGAATTTGAATAGGAGGGGACAAGTTTGAGAAAGAATGTGGAAATATCTTTGGGACCTGGTAGTCAATAAAATCTGTAGATCAAGGATTACTTCTAATTCCTGGCTTTGGTGACTATTGTTTTATAACAATATCTGATTTATTGAACCCGTCAGGACAGTCACAATAATTAGTATCAGTTTTTGAAAAACTTTGAAGTGGTCAGGAAAAACAAAATCCCAGAAAAAGCATTGAAAGAGGGAAGCAGTGGCAATGATAGGAATGGACAAGATGACCACTACAAAGTAGAAACCTGAAGGACTTACCACTTCCTCTTTCCTGTGTGTGTTTAATTTGGAGGTATCAGAGGCAAGAATCCATAGTGCCCCCTATTGCCTCACAGGGGGTCTGTGCCCATATGGAACAGCCATGGCGAATGTTTTAATGGCCACTTTATTCTAGGCGGACTTGGAGCTGTGATACTAGGAAGCAGGAAGCATGGCTGAATGACAGTGCAGGGAGATGCTTCCATGGGCTCAGGGGAGTGGGGAGGGAGACCAAGCAGAATTTTGGCCTGGTCATCCCTCTATCATTTCTCAGTAGAAGCCAATAAAAATATTTATTTTGTGCTGGATAATTACTTGGTCTTGCAAAATAAACACCATAGGAATATAAGACGACTAAAGCAATATTCTTCATCCTTGGCTAAAGAGAGCATATGCTAAACTGGGGAGGCAGGACACAAATGCAGCACACCAGGAACACTTAAGGATGGAGGCATAGGGAAATTAGTTTATTACCAACAGACATTGGTCTAGATAACCTTCTTATAGTGAGAATATATCATTCTGTCTGTCGGAGGAGTGGCAAGTAAAGATGAAATCAGAATGCAAGTGCAGGTTTGGGAGTGCATGTGGATGTGTGTGTGTGTGTGTGTGTGTGTTCTGTTGCATTGGAGGGTGGTGAGCATTAACTTGCAGAGGGGCCTTTCAGAAGGATAAATTAGGTCCATATTTTTGAGTATGGGGGAGAGGGGACAAGGAATGCTTCGCGGAAAGAAGAGTAAATTCAGACCAAGAATAAACAAGTGGAATTCAAACATAGCAAGAAGAGAGGTTAACTGTGCTTCCCAGCTGGCAAAATACTACGACTCTCTCACAAAATGTTTCCACACCAGAAGCACGCAGCACCAAGAGTGTGGTGGTGTACTAGCCCATGAGTGGGGGCTTCTTAATGTTGAGCCAGGCGTTTGCTTGCTTGAGGCCTGATGACTATAATAGTTTGTCTAATTCTTTTCATCTGGATCCCACAGGCTTAGGCAAAGCTGAGCAGCTGGTGTGTGTTTTGTTCTCTTGTGTTGGTGAACACTTTAGCTATTAGTCTCTAAAGCCTAAAAACACGTGGCAATAGCTCTCAACCAACGTCCCAGAGCTCTCCATCAAGCCAATGTTTTGTTTGGCTGTATTGCAAAGAGATTTAAGGACACTTTGCATGGCATTCTTTCTCTATAATTGCAGATGTTAAATGCAGCCCTAGACAAAGTGTAAAACATCCTTGGAGACAGTTTAGTGATGAATTGCCAGGTCTGTCTGACATTAATAGGCTTTGGTGGGATGAGGTTAGTAATAGTTATACATATAATGTGTGATTTGTAGCAATGAAAATGCTAAAAGGGCCAATTACTGCTTCATAATGGACACACCTTTAACCCAGGGATGCCTCTATCCCTTTGCAGGGTTCGCAAATATATTTAAATGAAGGGTGCTGATCATTGCCGCGATGGTAAGACTAGCTGACAGGGATCATGTTGCAGCTCTGCCTCAGCCAGTGAGGACACAAACAGCATTATGTAAGCAAGCCTGTTTGCTTGGTTCTACCACTTACTGAGCAATGGTGGGCAAGTGACTTAACTATTCTCTGAACCTCGGTTTCTTTCTCTTTTATGGGGTAAAATTTTTATATTTAGAATTAGGCAGCTTGACTCCGTTTAGATGATCCCACTTTTGTTGGCAACATCCAAAGCATCATAGTCAGGAGCCAGTAGAACTTATGCCTTCTTCTCTCCATCAGGCCTGATCAAGGTATTGACCTTGGCTACGTCAATGTCATAGAGCTTCTTCACAGCCTTTTTGATCTGGTGTTTGTCGGTCTTACTATCCACAGTGAACACAAGTGTATCATCTTCTATCTTCTTCATGGCTGACTTGGTGGTCAGGGGGAATTTGATGATAGCATAGTGGTCAAGCTTGTTTCTCCTGGGTGCACTCTTCCAAGGATATTTAGGTGGCCTGCGGAGCATCAGTGTCTTTGGTGATTGGAAGGTAGGTGACATGTGGATCTTCTTTTTTGTGTGACTGGAGATACCTTTCATCACTGCTTTCTTTACCTTCAAAGCATTTGCTTTGGCTTTGGTTTCGGGAGGGGTAGGGGGTTCCTTCTTTTACTTTCAGCGCCATCTTTGTGAAAAGAATTTTGGAGACTCACTCCCACCCCAATTTCTTCATTATAAAATGGAGTCATACTAGTTAGTATCTATTATGACTAGTTAGTATCTATTACTATTCTCAATAGAGAATGTGTAAATCACATGCAAGCACTTATGATAAAGTAAGTGGAATATTAGTTGGCTCTGTTACTCTGTTGTATTCTATCTGGAATTTAATGTGGAGATAATGCTTCCCACAAATGTTTTAAAACTTAAAGAGTTGAGTTATTCCTGGAAAACAGAATAAAAGTATAATATTTTAGAATAATTAATATACTTTTATTAGAAACCTAGTACCCAAACCCTTCTATTTCTGCGCAACACACATTCCATGCATTTCCAGGCTTTCCTGCTCTACCTCAAAGAACATCTACTATACTTAGGAGCCCTCAGATTGAGCTGTCTTCACTCTCCTGTCTGGACCACCACTCCAATTCCAAACTCAATACCCAAATCTGATATAAATCCTTTTGATAAAATAAAATCTTTGAGATATTTACTTTGTCAGATGTAAGCTGGGGCCATGACTTATTTAAGATCTCTTAAATAAATGAAGGTCAAATCTAAGTTACAAATGAATTAGACTGTGAGAATTATTTTGGATTAGAGGCCCGGTGCACAAAAATTTTGTGCTCTTGGGGGGTGGGGTCCCCTCAGCCCAGCCTGTGCCCCCTCGCAGTCCGAGAACCCTCGGAAGATGTTCACCTGCTGGCTTAGGCCCACTCCCTGGGTGAGTGTGCCTAAGCTGACAGTCAGACATATCTCTGGCAGCCCAGGAGCCCTTGGGGGATGTTCACTTGCCAGCAGGGAGCAGGCCTAAGCTGCAGTTAGACATCCTTAGTGCTGCTGAGGAAACAGGAGAGGCTCCCACCACCACCGCTGCACTGGCAACTATCAGCCTGGCTTGTGACTGAGAAGAGCTCCCCCTGTGGGAGTGCACTGACCACAAGGGGCAGCTCCTGCATTGAGCGTCTGCCCCCTGGAGGTGGGTGTATGTCATAGTGACTAGTCATTCCCAGTCGTTCTGCTGTTAGGGTCAATTTGCATATTATCCTCTTATTATATAGGATAGAGGCCTGGTGCATGGGTAGTGGCTGGCTGGTTTGCCCTGAAGTGTGTCCCGGATCAGGGTAGGGGTCCTGCTGAGGTTCCTGGCCAGCCTGGGTGAGGGGTTGATAGCTGTTTTCAGGTTTGCCACAGCTCTTCAGGAAGGAGGGTCCTGCTGAGGTGCCTGGACAGCCTGGGAGAGGGGTTGATGGCCATTTTCAGGCTGGCCACATCCTTTTCAGGAAGGGGGATGCTCCTGGGGTGCCTGGCCAGCCTGGGTGAGGGGCTGATGGCTGTTTGCAGGCTGGACATAGCCCCTTCAGGGAGGGAGGTCCTACTGGAGTGCCTGGTCAGCCTGGATGAGTGGCTGTTGGCTATTTGCAGACTGTCCACAGCCCATTCAGTGTGGAGGTCCCTGCTGGGGTGCCTGGCCAGCCTGGGTGAGGGGCTGATGGCCGTTTGCAGGCTGGCCATAGCCCTTTAGGGAGGAGGGTCCTGGTGAGGTGCCTGGACAGCTTGGGTGAGGGGCTGATGGCCGTTTTCAGGCTGGCCACATACCCTTCAGGGAGAGGGGTGCTGCTGGGGTTCCTGGCCAGCCTGGGTGAGATGCTGATGGTTTTTTGCAGGCTGGACACAGCCCCTTCAGTGTGGGGTCCCTGCTGGGGTACCTGGCCATCCTGGATGAGGGGCTGAGGGCCATTTTCAGGCTGGCCAAGCCCCCAGCAGGGACCCTTACCCCATGAGTGTGGGGCCATTCTGGGTGAGGGGCTGATCACTGTTTGCAGGCTTGCCATGGCCCCCAGCAACCCAAGCACCCAGTGAGACTGACTGGAAGAAGGTATCTGGGGTTTCTTTATCTTCTATGATTGAAACTTTGTTGCCTTGAGCAGAGGCCACAGCTGGCCTAGGCAGGCAGTTTCCTCCATTGCCGAGGCAATGAAACCACCTGTTTGCTCTAGCTCTGTGGTTGCCAGTGGCCATCTTAATTGGGTTAATTTGCATATAGTCACTATGATTGGCTGGTGGGCGTGACTTGGGATGTTGCAAAGTGATGCAATTAGAATATTACTCTTTTATTAGATTAGATTATTTAGAATGCATGGTCACATCTCATTTCATTCACCATTGGAGCTCAGCATGTATCTACCTGTCAGCAGAGTACATCCTCACCCCAGCACAGTCACCCTTCTGCCTGCATCTCATCTGACTATGATCTTTTACTGGTTCTGAATACTTGAGGAGCTTAACTTTAGCTCTCTTGAACCCCCTTGTCCTGGAACCCCCTCCCTGTAAGCCCTGGAATACATAAATGTTAAAATGCTAGAAAGATGAGGAGGAAGCAGCAAAGAGGATTGAAAAAGTTCAACCAATTGAAGACAACAATAACCCTGGAGAATATGGCTTCCAGGAGGCCAAGTGAAGAGAGCTTATCAAGAATGACAGAGGAGCCAATGCCTTCATATGCTCTTAGTACATAAGGTCAATGAAAACTAAAAATTGATCATAGGATTTGGCAATATTGATCAGGTTAGTTTAGGTATAATTCCATTCTCTTTAATTCTTATAAAATCACTGTAATGATAACCTTTTTTATTAATTTTTAATTTTTATTTTATTTGTTTTATTTTTGAAGGGTGGGGCAACTTCAGAATACTGTAGTCAAGAGCAATGGTGATCATCTCTTATCTGTGCCCATGAGACTATTCCAGGGCAGTATCAGAGGGCTCAGGGACCTCATGTAGAAATCTCCTAAACCTTCCATGCTTGTGGGCTCTGGGTAAGTTTGTCTCTTCAGTGTGCTGGGTCAATTGCCATCACCTGCCAAAGAGAGGGCCAAAGCCTTTTCCCTTATTCTTTTTCCAGGTGTCCAGGGGTCAAAGATGAGAATGAAGGCAGGGTGTGTGGGAGGTGTCTTCTTAATTAATTGACTGATTAATTAATTAATTTTGGAACCTTTTTATTGTATTTATTGGGGTGACATTGGTTAATAAAATTATATACGTTTCAGGTGTACAATTCTATAATACATCATTTATATATTGTATTGTGTGTTGATCACCCCAAGTTAAGTCCCCTTCCATTATCATTTATTTCCCCTATTTTTATTCTTTTGCAAACACCCAAGATTCAGGATATATAATCTGCCCATATTCACATAGCTAGAAAGTGGTAGAATTGAGGCTCGGACCTTTTTTTTTAACCCTAATTCTCATTATCTTTGATACCAGATATTTACATTTTTGTTTGACTTTAAATCATAGGTTTTCTTTTCTTACAAAGTAACATTTCAAAAGTCATTATTCATTGTGTATATAAAATTTTGTTCCACTTTTACGATTTCTAAGCATTAGGAATCTTGTGGGATAATATTTCTAGGAAATCCCTATCTTATCTTGGAATAAAGCTACACTGAACATGACCACCTTTAACATTCAGCCCTCTGAACATCCCAGATATTTTGTGGAAAGTAAAATGGGAAGAGGAAAATGTAAAGAGAGAGAAGACTCATGCAACTTCAAGTGAATCCTTTCTCTGAATACAGTTAGCTGGACTTCCTGAAGAGACTTTTGAGAAGATCAACATGTGTCATTCAGTGTTCTAGGCAGTACCACAGATAGCTAATGATTCTGGGACTAATGAGCTCAAAGATTCTTGAAGGCCTGGTTTTATTGTTTCTATTTTGCTGTATGCAAGCACGTGTGCAAACTATCTTCAAGTTCATCTCAACTCTCTACTGCCTCTTTAGTTTAAGTTCATCCTAAGAATTTTTAAAGAGTAATGTGCATGCAAAGAATGAAACATTTGTTAGCCTTTGAGCAAAGCACTAAAGTACTATAATTCAGACACTAGCATCAAGTTATTCTGTTGAAACTCAATGATTAATGCCATAAAAATGGAACACTCAAATGAGAATGCGCCTATGGCTTTGGAACAGTGTGAATAGTACTTCTATGGTAAGGGAATAATGAATATTTTTGTCTGTTCATGGGCCCAGATTGTTGGGTAGACTGAAAAAGAATGCCATGGATATTAATTTCTTGAGGATAAAAGAACAAGAGGGTAATTGATTTGGCTGACTCATTGTTCTCCATTGCTTTTGTCCAACATAGGACTTCTAATTGTTCATTTTCTTACTGAACCCCCCCCAAAAAAACACGCACACACAACTCAGTAGTGTTAGAATATGGTGATGATGCAAAATGACAGGAAAAACAACCTGAAATTAATTGGAATATGCACAAAAGTGACTTGTTTCTCACAGATGTCAAATTTACAATTATCCACCAGAAAATTTCAGATCAGATGTCCTTTTTTCTATATTTCTTTTGCTTTTTTACAAGCCACAAAAGATAGCTGTCATCATAAGCTTCATCAAAGCCTGAAGAAAGTTGTACTAAAAATGTGGCACCGAAGACATCAACAGTAACTTTTAGGACATTCAAGACTGGAAAGAATCTTTTAAAACTGAACTTTATTTTGAGACATAAGGTAACAGAATTCTAGAATTGCAAAATGCTAACAAACAGGGAATTTACCCCAAACCCAAGGTTAATTAAAACAACCTAAGTCATGGGCAGCTTCTCAGTTTTACTGAGCTGTTTTGAATAGTTTAAAGCAGAAATTTATGCTAAGTCCAAGTGCCTGGTCCATTCAGAGTCCTGTGAGTGTCCAAGACAGCCACAAAAATGCCGAAGAGAGTCCATTGCCTTGAATTTAAAGCCTTCATGGCTGTACCTATTGTTTATGAATGTGGTTGGAAACTAGAGCTTAAGTCTCAAAGTAACAAAACCTGTCTGATAAAGAAAGTAGCTTCTGAAATGGTAGTGCCCCAAACAGGTTGTGGAGGGTTGAAAAGGCTCCGGGATATACTATTCAAGAATAGATGTTAGGGGTCCTATCTGGGAAGCTCAGTTGGTTAGAGCATTGAAAAAAAGAACCAAGGTTGAGGATTTGATCCCTAGTCAGGGCACATACAAGAAGCAACCAACGAATGCGTAAATGAAACAACAAATCAGTATCTATCTATCTATCTATCTATCTATCTATCTATCTATCTATTATCTATCTATCTATCTATCTATCTATCTATATTTCTGTATCTCTCTCCCTCCTTCATCCCTCTATATAAAAATCAATAAAAAAGTTCACCTTAGAATAGGAACAAGACAGGGTTGCCCACTCTCATCACTCCTATTTGACATAGTACTGGAAGTATTAGCCATTGCGATTAGACAAGAAGAAGATATAAAACGCATCCAAATTGGAAAAGAAGAAGTAAAACTCTCCTTATTTGCAGATGACATGATATTATACATAAAAAACCCTAAAGACTCCATAAAAAAACTATTAGACTTAATAAATGAATTCGGCAATGTAGCAGGATACAAAATTAACGCCAAGAAATCTATGGCATTTTTGTACACCAATAGTGAACGTACAGAAAGAGAGACTAAAAAAAACAATCCCATTTACCATCACACCAAAAAAACTAAGATACCTAGGAATAAATTTAACTAAAGAGGTAAAAGAGCTCTACTCAGAAAACTTCAGGACGTTGAAAAAAGAGACAGAGGAAGACATAAACAGATGGAAGAACATACCATGTTCATGGATTGGTAGAATCAATATCATTAAAATGTCAATACTACCCAAAGCAATCTATAAATTCAATGCAATCCCCATTAAAATACCAATGGCATATTTTACAGACCTAGAACGAACTCTCCAAAAATTCATCTGGAATAAAAAAAGACCCCGAATAGCTGCA
>PVJC01002729.1:55699-76517 GCA_004026665.1 Murina feae | reverse complement strand
CCAACCAGTATTATATGAAATGCTGAAAGGTATCCTTTGAGAATGAGGAAGAAGAAAAAGGAAAGTAAAAATTATGAACAACAAATATATATCAACAAGTGAATCTAAGAATCAAGTGAATAAAAAATCTGATGAACAGAATAAACTGGTGAATAGAATAGAATCAGAGGCATAGAAAGGAAGTGGACTGACAATTTTCGGGGGTTAAGGGTGTTGGGGATGCGTGAAGAGAATGGACAATAATTGTACACCTATGGATGAGGACAGTGGGGGGGCAAGGACAGAGGTTGGGGTGGGAAATGGGAGGAGGGGAGCTATGGGGGAAAAAAGGAACAACTGTAATAATCTGAACAATAAAGATAAATTTAAAAAAAATGTACAAAAAATAAATAAATAAATAAATAATAAAAAAATGATAAAATAAGGATCTAAAAAAAAAAAAAGAACTAACCAAACAACACTGAGCAGATGCGGTCAGTCCCACCCGCACTCTTTACCAAAGCAGACGGGGCGGGGGGCCAGGTTTGATCTGTGAACCATCCGTTGCTGACCTACGCCTCGTTTAAGCAGCCATGTCTGTGCCTCTTTGTCAGGAAAGGGTGTAAGTTGAGGGTAAAACCCACAAGTCTCCCTCAGTTTGCTTCCCTCCGTCCCACCCTTTCCCCTGTCTGCCTCCTCCAGCTTGGTATTTATTTTTGAAATGAAATCACTGTCATTTTTATCTTAGTTGTGACTTATTTCAAAGACCTTTGCATGTACATTTTTAAAAATCTCTTCCACATTTTTTTTCTTCACATTAACTAAAGACAACTATTGCAATCAATATTTACTATGTGAAGAAAAGTGTTAACATTTAAAGTTACAAACTATGTTTTTACCAGAATCTCCAAGAGACTTGTTTAAATTCACTTAATGTTTGATAACATCTTTTCAAGGCTTATGAGTGGTAGCTTTAGTATATAAATTCACAAGGAAAGAGAGAAGGAGGAATTTTTCTGTTGATAAAATGGCAAACTTAAGCACCTACAGAAATCAGACAGGTAATATCCATGAGAGGAGGACCAGGTGCCAGACATTAGGGAGTGGTGAGGACTACGGCAAACCAGACAGCACATGTCCTTTCTAAAGAGGCCACCTCACTCAGTCCCAACTGGTTGAAGTCAGTGAGAATGTCTAATGGGCCAGAAAGCCAGGTCTTTGTGCAGCATCTCCCAGTTTCTCAGTGAATTCACATTTTTAAAACAATTTCATTTTTGTCTTTCTGATCTTTCCCTCCTTCATATGTGCCAACAGGTAGGAACCGTGGTGCTTGGCCTCTGCTGTAGTGTTGATCGCTATAGTTGCACCTGCCCTAGAAGCTGATCACATGGATTGGAGGCCTAAATGCAGTCACTGTGCCTCTCACCAGGCGTTTTGTCAGCATCTATTTAAGTGCGAAGCCCTCAGTGGGATGTGTGCTACATGGCAATGCAACATGGTCCCTCTGTCCGCAGCCACAGCCTGAATGTGGTGGAGACACCCCCAGAATTCACTAGATGTGGGAAAACATTCTTGGGGGCAGGGTGCAGAACAGAATGCCCTGCAGAAGCATGTCAGCGTAGGCGCCATCTACACACCATCACTTAGTGCCAGGCTTTCCTTTCTGGCCTCCACGAATCAAGGAAACCATTTTCCCAGACTAAATCTTGCTCAGAACCCCAGTTACAACACCCCCTCCTTGAAAGCGGCTCCGGGCCAGGCCTGAGCCATTGCTGCCGGAGTGGTCAGTGCAGGGGCCAGCAAACAGTCTCCAGGCCACACCTGGCCCGTGGGAGATGTTGTCTGGCTCAGGAGCTAAGACTGGACAGAGCTGGTCAGAGACTGGGGCTGCTGTGGTGCTCTGAGCTCAAGTGGGGGGCGATGAGCCCCAGCCACCCCTCGGTTCTGCTGGGCAAAGCCTAAGAACCTCTGGAACTCTCCAGCTCTGAGGAACCCAGCTGAGAACCTCTGATTAGGGAAACAGCGACCCCCCCTCCCCCCAGTTAGTGTTCATTCTGGGCTGTGCTAGTTACCCTACAGCGCCCCCACAAGGGCTGTGCTGGCATTGCTGCGATGGGGGCAGCAAGGAAACAGAGGCTAAGGGAGGGCAGACAGGGCTCAAACAGGCCCTGAGTCCCCAGGTCAGGGGAGGCCAAGGGGGCACCACGGGGTGATTGCAGATGAAATGTGTATTATTTAGTGAACGTTTGAATGTGTGCTTTAAAAAAAAGATAGCAGTTTTCCATTTGTGACAGAGGTTGTCAACCATGTATGATCCCCCCCCCCCGCCCCCTCAGGACATGTGGCCACACCTGGGAACGTTTGGGGGGTCCTGATGGGAGGGGCTACTGCACCCTACATTGCACAGGGCCGTTCTCACATCCGGAATGTTGGCAGGGCCATGGCTGAGAGCCTGATTCTCGGTATTAACAGAAAGTTTCCTTTTCCAAGCAGTTGATGTGAGGGGAACGAGTAGTTCGTATAAGGACAAAAACAAGAAGTGGTAAGGTCCGTGGAGACGGGAGAAATCGACAGCCTCCTTTACTTAAAACCCCGCCGCCCCTTGCGTGATCACCGCCTGAGGCAGCTGCGACCGGGCCAGTGCTGTTGGCCAGCTCCCTTAGTGGGCGATGCTCCCTGCAGTGAGAGGAGGAGCCAGTTTGCAGTGTTTTGGGCGCCAGTGTGGTTCAGTTTCCTCCCAGAAAGTAGCTGGGTCCTTGGAAGCTCCCACCCTGCGGAGGGCTCGAGGGCAGACTGCATGTCTCACCTGTGAGAGCCCAGGCAGGCGGAGCATCTGCATCTGCAGTGCCTGCCGGGCGGGTGGGGACCAGCCTGGAATTTACCGGACACCCTCGTTTTCCAACACCTCCTCAAAGCAGACGTGACAGAGGGCGGCTGATGGTCCGAGTGTGATGAGGTGGCTCCGTGGGCTGGTCAGGTGTGGGGTTCACGCGAACTCCAGGGATGGTGGGGATGGAGACGTGGGACTCTGCTCCCGCTCAGGCGATGGGAACCCGGGTCCCGTCGCAGGGGAGTGTGCGTATTTGTCACTGACAGTCATGTCTCAGCAACGGTGGTTTAGAGAACGTCGGGATCTGAGAACAGTAAAGACAAAGGCCATGGCCCTGTAAAGAAGCAGCCGCCTTTTCACCTCACACCTGTTAGGGGGGCTACTGTCAAAATGCAAAACAGAAAATAACAAGTGGGGGTGAGGACGCGGAGAAGCCAGGGCCCTCGCGCGCTGGAGCCCTCGCACTGTCGGGGATGTAGAATGGTGCAGTCACTATGGAAAACGACGGTGGTTCCTCAAAACATCAAAACTAGAGGGACCCTGCGATCCAACTGCAGGGCATCCGCCCAAAAGAACTGCAAGCGCGGCCTTGAAGAGACATTGGTGCTCATGTTCGTAGCAGCAATATTTACAGTCCCAAGGGGAAGAGGCAACCCAGATGCCCACCGACAGATAAGTGGATAGACACAGTGTGGGACGCACATCTAATGAATATCACCCAGCCTTAAGAAAGCACATGCTACCGTGTGGATGAGCCTTGAGGAAATCACACAAAGTGGCATGAGCCAGTCACAAAGAGACAAGTCCATGGGATTCCATTTACCCGAGGTGCGAGAGCAGTCAGTCACAGCGACAGGAAGTAGAGTGGTGGCTGCAGGGGGAGGGGGGGCGGTGATGGGGACAGACTCCCAGTTTGGCAGATTGAAACAGATTCTGGAGACGGTTGGTTGCACACAGTGTGAGTACACTCCACACTACTACTAAGCTGGAATCTTAGAAAGGGTCAAAATGGGAACTTTTATGTGTGTTTTTTACCACAGTTGTAAAAAGCAGCCGCCTTAATTCACAGATTTCACTCGGAACAAATGCCGTCAAGTTGCCCGCGATCGAACCAGGCTAGAGAGTTAGGAGTGGGCGGCTTGGCCCTCCCTGATCTTTCTGGAAAAGGGAAGGAATCCTGCTTCCTCCCCCCGGTCAGTGGCCCGTGGGCGCCAAGCCCCTGTGGTCCTGCCGACGTGGGGTCGCTGTCCTGCCGGAAGCTCGCTCTTCCTGCGGCGCGGGCAGCGTGTCGGGTCCATCTGACGCCGCCCGCCCGCGGCATCCTCAGTGCAGTGCTCTCCGCTTTTTTGTGCTGCTACTGGGATGAGAGCCAAGCCAGGAAAAGGCAAACAGCATTAATTCAGTGATGACATATGCCACTGAAAACTGTTTTTCTTTTCTTTTTTTTAAATTTTTTTAAAAGGCAGAGTGGAGGCACTTGACTGGGTTCTGAAATGGAACCTGGAGGAAGGAGAGCCGTCTGCCGAGGGGGTGGCCACTTCCCTCGCCCCCTGCAGGTGCTCTGGGAGGTTAGCCCGCACCTTCCTTGGGGTCTCACTTGGAAGGCTCTCTCCCTCTCTCTCCCCCCCGCTCCCTCTCTCAGAGCCCCGGCCCCATGGCCCACCAGCAGCTCTTCATCTGCATCCACAGAGATGTCCGTGTGAAGGGGCTGTTCGGGCCAAGAGCCCTTTTCAGTGGTAAGATGAGTAGGACGTGGGGTTTGCATTCTGCCCCCTGCCCACTGTCTACCCTGTAGTGTAAGGAGGTGGGGAGGAGATGCAACACTGGGGGTCCCTCTGGGCCGCAAGGCCCTCCCCGGTGGAATCTGAGGTCATTGGATGCGTGGCCTATACCTCCGCCTCCTGCCCTATTTTCCTTGTGCAGGAAGGAGCTCAGGTCTTTGAGAGACTTGCCTGTCTGGCTCCCCCTGCTGGAGCCCCGCAAATTCTTCTCATTTGCAGCTGGTGTCTCCCGTGTGTCCCCAGAGCTTTGCAAATGAGAGGGCAACGGGGAGGCAGAGTGGACGCTTCCATTGCCCTGGGTCTAAACCCTGTTCTTAATTCAGCCAGCAAAGCCCCGGCTGACGTGGCCTCTCCAGCTGGTCCCCTCTCCTCGTTCTCATACTCCTACCCCTTTCATTCTGTCTGGACCCTGTCCTTCCTGCCTCAGCCTGGCTCACACGCAGGTCTCACCCTCATGTCAGGAAGCTCCCCCACCCGGAGTCCCTGGGCTGGAGCAGCTGTTCCCCCTTCCCGTTATTCTCATTGCTGGCTCCTGTGTCTGCCTCGCCCCCTTTAAATGATTTGTACTCCTCCCCCGCCCCGCCTGCGTCTTTATGGTGCTTCCGCAGCCCGGAGCACCACGCCCCGCACGCACTTCATTGCTCTTGAGAATTACTGTGTTTTTTACAAGTGGAAGTCATTGCGACTCGCTTTATTGTGAAACTCCCTTAGTTTGGGGTCTGGACCTGAACCCGTAGTGGCTCCGAGGTGTGCCTGCAGCTGTGGGTCCGGAGGAGTGGCGGCCACTTTATGAAGGCAGGTATGAACGTGGAGGGCTCTGCTGAGGTTCATTCGGGTGTGCCCGCCCGCCTGGCCTCCTCCCGGTGAGCTGGGCAGAAGTGGGGTGCTGCCTGTGCACAGGGCCCTGCAGGAGACGGCGGAGGGGACCCAGACAGCAGTGCCCCAAGGAACCGGTGGAGGCTGTGACACACTCCCTTACTCGGGAGCCCGGCCTCTAAAAATGTGCTCCCAAGGCCACTGTCCCTCTCTGCTCGGCCCATCTTCTCTCGCTCGGAAACCAGGCCTGATTAGCCCTCCAGCCCATCCTGAGAGGGACTCCGCCGGCCGAGGATGGCCTCCTTCCCCCAGCACAGGCGTCCTGGCCGAGCACACTGCAGCCTGAACCGGCTTTGGATCTGTCCGGAACTTCTCCACGGTCACAGTTAACCTTGGCGTTCTCACCGCCCGCCTCCCACCATCGCCTCTGCTCACCTGCGTTCCATTCGGGTCACCTGGAGGCTTCCGGGCACCTGCCCCTGCCACATGAGAGCAGGCTCCCCTCCCCACCCCCAGGCTCCCGGGCCTGAGACAGGTGGGGGCTGCAGGGTAAGAGCAGGCTCGGCTCCCCTGTGGACCCCTCGCCAGGCTGCTGCTCCGAGGCTGGCTTGCTGGGTGGGCAGTGTGGGGCAGGGCGTCCTCTGCTGTTTTGAGCTTTCGGAGGGTGGGGGAGGGTGATGCCATCAAAGGCACCGCTGGAGAGACAGGAACTCTGGGCTCTGGGTGCTGAGGACTGAGGGCTGCCCAGAGAGGGGGTCCTCCTGCTGGGCTGAGTGCTGTGCACACTGAGCGGCTGAGGTTTCGGGCAGGAGCACCCTTGTCCTCACTGCAGCCACGCTTGCCTTGGCTGGACACTGGGGGCCCCTCATAGCTGTTAGGGAGAGCAGCTCCCCAAGCAGAATTAGGGTGCTCTTATTAGGGGAAGGGGAAGGCTGCTGAGCTCCCAGGGGAGATTCATAACCATTGTCTTCAGAGCCGGTTCACGCAGCAAACCCATCGCGCCATTCCTCCTGCCCTGCACCCGCGAGCCCAGAGGTGCCGGCCTCTCCAGGGGTGCGGGAGCTGCTGCCTTCAGGCTCCACATCTCCTCAGTGTCCAGGCCGCTCTGGCTCAGCGATGCCCTTGCGGCGAGATGGGGTGCCTGTCTCCGCAGCTCTCCTTACAACCACCTTGAACTCTACCTGCAAACCCATCCCACTGGTGGTGCAGTTGGCACCTGCAGGGAAGGCCAGGTTTAGGTTGGAGTTGGTAGGACATGTGTGGGCCGCAGGTGCTCCTCTTGTCACCAGGCAGTCAGCGCGGGAGCCCAGGTCTGTGTGGGCACCCACGCCGGAGCAGAACTCGGCCACCCTGGCGCCCCTCTCTGCCGGCTCTGTCCTCTAACTGGCATGGTCTCTCTTTGCAGCAGAAAAGAACACCTCTGGGATGATAAGCCGCCCTTCCCCGGGGAGGATGGAGTGGATCATCCCCCTGATTGTGGTGTCCGCCTTGACCTTCGTGTGCCTCATCCTTCTCATCGCTGTGCTGGTTTACTGGAGGTGAGTGAGCCGGGCAGCACCACTGTATGTGTGTGTGTGTGTTTGGGGAGGGGGATGTCTGCTGGAAGCATGCTGCCCTGTGGGTGGGGGGTGGTGAGCAGAAACCCGTGGCTCCTTCTCTCTGAAAGGAGAGGCAGCTGGAGACCTGCTCCTGTCAACACCTGTGGGAGCTGCTTGTAGCAGGAGGAAGCCAGTGGGTAGAGCCGCTCTGAGGTCAGGGCACTTAGGAAGAGCTTCTGGGATCTAGTGCCCAAGAGGCTGTACTTGGGAACCAGGGGGATCCAGGTCCGGATCCCAGCGGCTGCTTGCTGGGGCAGTCCCATCTCCATGTGGAGCCTTCGTGTCTAAGCCTGCCACACGAGCTAATGAGCTCCATGGCATTTCTGATTCCTCAGAGGCCGTGACTCACTGTCTCATCCACGTAAGACCTCTGCCCCTTGATTTCCAATAGCTTGTTGCTGGAAATGGAGTGATAGGAACACACTGAGCATATTCCGTGGCACTTAGGACAGGTGAGATGAAAATGGCTGATGGTAAGCCATCCCTGTCCTGGGCCAGGTCTCACTTCTTCCCCTGAGAAGGGAAGCCTGCTGGCAGCTTCCACTCGAAGGTGGGTGTTTCTCAGCTACCCGCTCAGCCAGGTGTAGCTGCAGGAGGAGGCGGCAACCCACTTGGTCGGCCTGGCTGCTTTCACCTCTCAGACAAGCTGGAGGCTCTGCCCTTTAACAGTTTCCTCAGTGAGGAGCAGGTGTCGGATCCCTCCCTCCTTCCCTCCTTCCACTTCTTTCAGTCCATCCGGAGCCCCTGCTGTGTGCCGGATGCTCTTCTTGGCCCTGGTGACACACAATGAGCCGAACTAGACAAAAATCCCTTCTCTCAGGGAGCTTACATTCTAGTGAGGGAGACAGGCAATAAACAACACTAGTGAGTAAGTAATACCCAAGATGGTGTTGCACGTAATCGAGGAAATGAAGTCTGGGCAGGGAGGGGCATGTGGGCCTTAGGGACAAGTGTTCAGAGTAGATATGGGAGGTGTGATTGGCGAGTGGTATTGGAGCAGAGACCTCAAGAAGGAGAGAAATGTGCTCCTTTTGGGACAAGTTTCAAGCAGGGGAGCAGTGTGTGCAAAGGCCCCGAGGCAGGAGAGTGCCTGACATGTTCTAGGAAGAGCAAGGGATCTCCTGCCACGCTTCCTGTGCTCCCTGTGGTAGGAGAGGGTGTCAGGAAGAAACAGAGCAGAGGGGAGTCAGGTTGAGTGCAGCCTTGTGGGCCATTGTCAACGCATTGCCTTTTGCTCTAAGATATGTAGGGTTTGGTACCCAGGGATGTTGTGATCTGGCTTCAGGATTCCTTGGTGGCTGTGTTGTGAAGAGACTGAGTTGGGTCAAGGGCAGGAGTGGAGAGGCCAGTGAGGAGACTCCTACACTAGTTCAAGGAGGAGGTGATGGCGGCTTAGATGAGGGTCACAGTCAAGTGATTGAAACCGATTAAAGATCAGTAGAAGCTGCTGGCAGACTGATCATGATCCTCAGTCTGCTCTCAGTTGGGTAGAACAGGGAACAGGAAGGAGGCTCCTCAAGCTTTCAGGCGTCCAGCAGTAGCCACAGCACGGTTAATGCTACAGACCATCCAGGTTAGGAGTGACCCTGCGTTCCGGGGTGAGCCTGGCAACACTAGATTCACTGCTGGGTCATCCCTTCTCCAGAACAAAGAAGTTTGCAGACGAGCATTTGGAGCCCGTTGGGGACCCAGAGGCTGCTGGTGTGGGTGTGACTGCGCACGTGGAAGTGGTGGAAGGTCTGTGCGAGCAGCTCTGCTCTGCGCCCCGCTGCGTGTGTTAGTCTCAGACTCCCTCGCAGGACGGAGAGGCCACAGCTGCCACAGGCTGCGTGGCCCTCACTTAGCAGCCTCGGTGTGAAAATGCATGGTCCGAGCACTTCCAGCCAAAACCTCAGGGTTGTTTCTGATTGGCCCATCCTGGTGCTCTGCCCACTGAAGAACAGACACACACACACACACACACACACACGCACGCAGGCACACACGGGTCTGAATCTGTATATTCAGAGCTTGGTTTCAAGGAACCAGAGCTTTAAACATCATCTAATAGACTCAGCCTCTAAGCTTTTCCCAAAAGGCACTTCCCTCCTTCCACAGCCTGTCTTCCTAGTGCATGTGTTGGCGTGTCTGAAGCTCCTATGGTTTGGAATTTCTAGAGGAAAACGTCAGAGGACCAACTCTATGTTCGGGTGTCCTAGAAGCTGAGTAGGTTTTGATGTTGAGTGATACAGCCTGTTTGTTTTATCTTAGTCCCAGCTGTTCCATGCTGGTTCCCTGGATGACAGCTTGAGCGTCTCATTGACCATAATGCTAGCCTAGGAAAGAACTTTCCAGAAGGGTAGAGACCTGACAGGGCTGATTGAACTACACAGAATTGGGAACAGAGAACTAGAAGCTCCTAAGTGGGGGTGGTAAAATCTGGCCTAGGTTTGCTAAGATTTGGAGCTGGAGGAAGCTCGGACTGAAAAGTTCATGTCCCGCTCAGTGCATGACCGAGCCTCCTGAAAATTCCGTGGTAAGTTGGTCCACACCAGTTTAGCTTCAGAGGCGGATGGGAAAGTGTCTCTTTCCTCCCATCCTTAGACACTCAGAAATGCTGCCATGTGTTGGTGTTGCCTCATTAAGGATGCTGTTCATGGAAACAAGTGGGTTCTGTTGACATTGCCATTGTTTCCTCCCCGGATGTTCAGTGGGAGATAGCAGCATAAATGTGAAAGGATGCAGGGTGCGAATGCGTGCGGGCTTGTGTCATGGTGGAGGCTCCAGCAAGCAGACTGGTGCGTGCTCACACCCCTGTTGCTCATGGAATGACGGACACACTCATGCCCGTGGAGTGTGGGCCCCGCCTGTGTTCCCAGCGAGACAGCAGTGACCCGGAGCTGCTTCGGCCGGGGCACGCTCTCCGCCATCTGCTCCCGATCACTCAGTGGTGACTGGGTTAGTGCAGACACTTGCTCCTCTTCCCCCAGCAAAGCCACCGAGGAGACAAGTGCAGCAGGAATGGGTTCACAGTCAGCCAAGGGGAAACATCGCTAATCACAGCAACCCACAGAGTAGAGTTAATACGAAGCATGGGTCACCACACACAAAATAACACAACCCCCTCAGACACACACACACACACACACACACACACATCACATTAGTTTACAGCCAGGTGCACGAGCCAGGGCAGCAGCGGCACCGCATCACTCTCTTCCCCACAGCGCAAGGTCCCAGCGGGAAACGAGCTGCCCAGGGTCACACGGCTGGTGTGCTTCGGAGGTGCTCACACCTTGAGTTTTATTGTGTTTGTTGACCTAAGACCCTTTCTGGCTTCCCCTTGTATTCCTCCTTTGCTCAGTCATTCAGGGACATTTCTTAGCCATCAGGCAGACACTGAGGGTTCAGTGAGGAGTCGGACTTCTGTCTTCAGGGAGCTCGGAGCTCCTGGAGGGGACGAGCAGATAACAAGGTTATCCCAAATGGGGTGGAACTCCGGTGGCCTCCAGACCTGTTTTCTTTAGCTGGCGTTGTCTTTAAAAATCTGGATTGATTTAAAAATAGGAAGATTTTACATAGAAACTCAGCTGTGTGGGTATGATAAAGTGAGAGAGCTGCAGCATCTTTCTCCCATCCTGTGGCACTGGGGGGCTGGCCGAGTGCCCCGTGGTGGCCCTTTTCCAGGCACCCCCTCTGTGGACGGTCTGCCTCCTCTGCTCATCCTCCTCCCTCCACACACACACAGACCCCTGCCCATCCTCTCTCTGTGGGTAGTTAAGTTCTCAAGTCGCAGTGGTGGGTGGTGACAACAAGAAACCCTGCTCTCGGAGGGACTCTGGCCACCATCACGGTGGGGTGGGCAGAGATTGAGCCAGGAAAGGCTTGGGGGAGGGAAGGTTTGGCTGTGGTTTTCACAGAACAGAGAAAAGGACAAATGCTCCGGGCAGAGGGCACTGTGCCGGGACTGACCAAGAGGCACGCTGTCGAGGGGTGTTCAGGATGCTCAGAGAGAAAACGCCCTCCAACGGCCCTTCTCTGTGCAAAAATGAAGTCCCGCCCTGCGTAGAACCAGACCCCCTCCAGGGATTCTGTCCGTGCGGGTCAGTCCCGGCCGCTCCTGTGAGGGTGGGAGTAGGAAGTCTAGAAAAGTCCGAGCTTTCAGTCACGCTGCTTGTGGTTTTGTGTGAGCACCTTTATCTTTTCTGCAAACAGACTGCTCAGAACACAGGTGAATATTCCGGCACCATTTTTTTCTGAGAGCCAGTGAGGGACCTGACACGCCTCTCTCGATGGACCCCCTCTTCCTGTGGCCATAATTCAGTAATTTATTAATCATGAGGAGTAATGTTTATGATCTTCCACACCAGACCATGTGTGCAGCCCGTGGGGAGAGCTCAGGTGCCTTGCATGATGTCAGAGCCGGGCTGGCCTGGGCTTTGAGTTCAGTATGACCGCAGCCACACTGCCTTCCTCTGAGGCGCTGAGCGGCTTGTGCTGCGCCTGGAGGTGGGCACCTCTCCCTCCTTCCTCCCACAGCCACGCTGGGCGATCGGCCGGGCGATCCAGGCCACGTGGCAGCTCATGCCACCGATCCCGGCAACTTTTTGCTCAATAACCGTCTTGCAAAGGGCTACTCGGGGGCCTTTCAGATTTCAAGAGAACAGCCCGTTGTTATAGTAACCGGCCCCCTGCTGCCACCTTGGCCTTGAGATCCAGTCACAGCCCTTGGAGCCGCTAACACGTGGTCATTAGACAAAAGCAGGGAGAGAGTCTCTGCAAAGGTTTCCATTTAACCCTCCTCGAGATGTTTGAGAGACGGGCTGATCCTGGGAAGGAGACGTGGATGGGCATGTTTTTAAACCCAGCTCGCTTTCCCGGAGGGCCAACCCTGCATCCGCTCCTCCGAGGCACATGACCAGCACCTTCCTGGTTCCTCAGCATGAAAGTCCCCTCTCCCAGGACTGACTGCGTCTGTGGTCGGTTTGCTCAGGTAGCCCCCGCGATTGTTTGCGGTATTAGTTGTCGCTTTGCTGGCATTTGCTTCGCAGCGAAGTGTTGTCAGTTGCCGGTGGGAGTTTTGAGCCTGTGATTGTGTGTGAGGGAAACTGCCGGCGCGGCTCCAAACTCCCGCAGCAGCGAGTCTGGCAGGATTCGGAGGAGGCTAAGGGTTGCGAAGAAGTCTAAATATTTTAGGAAGCTGCAAATTTCAAGTTTTTATGAAAATTTGCAAAAACACTCCAACACACTCGTGATTTCTTCAGATTAGTGTTTGTAGCCTCATGGAGTACCGTCCTGGTGTTTGGGGACAGCTGTAGTTCCAGAACGTGTTCAGTAGAGGGAGACAAGAAGTTCTGAATTACACACACACACACACACACACACACACCATTCATCAGTTTCCCAAGTTTTGATTTTCCCCAACTTCGGTTCCTTTGCCAAACACTTTTATCCAATATGGAGCCTAGTAATTATCAAAATAAAGGGACGCTTGTATTGAGGGAGCATAAACCCCCAACACTTGAGAATCAGAGGAGCCTCGTGCCAGAAGTAAAAAGCCACCAAGTCCATCAGAAGTCAGCAGAGTTCTTTGGAATTCACACCTGAACTCAGAGTTCTGCATGGGACTCATCAGAGCTGCCCACAGAGAGACCCTCCGGAAACTCCAGTTTCTCTTTGCTGGCCTCGGGGCGGAGTTTAGAAGTCATAGGAATGATGTCAGTGTGACATCTTGGAGCCCAAGTGGCAAGGGGTTCAAATAAAATGAAAGAAGTGCTTTCCAGTGTCCCTGCGACAAAGGGGCGTCTCTCCAATGCTAGAGCCAGGGCTCAGGGGCTACGGTTAGTGCATCATCCGGACGAGGTAGCAGCTGCTTACCCCCTTCCCCGGGTGCTGCACCCAGGCCTTCCAGCCCTGTGGTGAGTCAGGAAAGACTGTCCCACAGGGAGAGGGCTGCCTGGGGAAAAGCCCTCAAACCCGGGGAAATCTGTGCCAGCAGGGAGGTCAGATGGATGCCTGCTACATCCTGTTCGTTCCCGGGGTACTTTACGCCATCCCGTCTGCCAGGATGGCATGTCTAAGGTGGAAAGACAGGTATACGAGTTAGAAAGGGCACTATTGGTCTGTGATGTTCTAACCTTCTGTTAACACGGGCTGGGCAGGGTGGGTGGGTGCCATTTTCTAACATGTGAAGATGGCCTTTTAAGAAGCAAGGCTCCCATTTCGTGTTTCTTGCCTCAGTATATATTAAAAAAAAACTAAAAAACAAACAAACAAAAAAAACACTAAAGTAAAACCAGCCCCCTTAGTGTACACTTTCTTTAGGCAGGAGGCCTGATTGGAGAGCGGGGGATGCTCGTGTTAGAAAGCGGGAAGGCATTTGTGTGGAACTCTTGGTGGTCAATTGAAAATGCTGTCTTCTACACCTGTTCTTTTTTTTTTTTTTTTTTTTTTTTTGTCCATTTAGAGGGTGTAACAAAAAGTCCAAGGGCTTTCCCAGACGCTTCCGTGAAGTGCCTTCTTCTGGGGAGAGAGGAGAGAAGGGGAGCAGGTGAGGGGCGGTCCAGCTTCCGGGGGCGTCTCGGTGCTGGGACTAGCTTGCTGGATTTTTGTTTTGTTGCCATGGCGATTAAAGTCCTCTTGACAGCACATGCGCAAACTCACCTGTTTCTAACCCACCCAGCAGCCCCAAAGTAAGACTTGCACACACCAGTGCAGCTTGGTGGGCAGCTGGTACCAATTGAAGTGTGTGCTGTGCGGGCTTGCTTTGCTGTATTGTGCTGTTTTATGGGGTGCTTATTGTTTCTAAGATGGTACATAATGGGGGTGTTCTTTGTGTGTCTGTATGTCTATTGCATCCGTTTTCTTTGCAAAATTTGCATGTTTGCAAGTTAAAAAATAACCCAATGCATGCATTTAGCTGTACAAGTGAAAAATACCTTTTAGAAACCAAAATGTATAGATAAATTAGGGAAGCAGAGTAGGACAGAAAGAGGAAAGTGAGCAAATGGGGCATATCATGTGTTTTTCCCTAAGGCTGAAATGTGAAAACAAAATAAAGGCTTAAATAACTGGGAAAATGCGTGTCCTGGAAAATGTAT
Organism: Murina feae; assembly: GCA_004026665.1. Classification (NCBI taxonomy): domain Eukaryota; kingdom Metazoa; phylum Chordata; class Mammalia; order Chiroptera; family Vespertilionidae; genus Murina; species Murina feae. The sequence goes on along the minus strand of PVJC01002729.1, from coordinate 62,434 downwards.
AGAAAAACCTTTAGAAGTCGTCCTTATGCAACCTTAGTCACCACACGTGAGCCTCGTTGAGGGGCTTTCTGTAGGACTTACCACTTAATAGTAATAAGGCAATTAATACTTTAGTTGGCAATTTAATATTAATCAATATTGTGAGTAATCCCTATTACTTTTAATGAGCCACTTGGTAGAATTTATATTAGAATTTTCACACGGAATGATTTGTCTCCTGTAAAATCGGCAGGTAAATCCGATTATTGGTGAAATTTTCACTGTCCACCTGCTGTAATCAGGTCTGCCTCTGAGATGTCAGGGGTATCGTACAGAACTGTGGAAGGTGGACGGAAAACTGCTCTGTCTTCTTTGAGCTGCACGGTGGGTGCCATGTTCCGGCCTCGCAGGGGGCGGCAGTAGCTGCTGACGCTGTGACACCATCTTCTTTCTAGGACCTCTCTTTACTTACTCAAGTCTTCAATGTCTAATCCATTCTCAGAGCTCCGAGGGCAAAAACAGAAATAGAAACCCCTCTGTATAACTTTACAGTCAGAGATGTAATCTTAACAGAGGGAACCCTGGATATCACGTCGATGCCTAACCTTCGTGCTTAGTCCGTTATAAATATAATGAGTTTTTTACTGTAACTCAACCCCATTTCTAAATCCTCTCTGGGAATGATGCCACGGCCAAGGACTGCATTCCCTCCCAGGTACATGCTGGCCCAGCAGCAGGAGTGGGCTTGTCATAGCTGAGCTTGCGGTCCTTGAGGGGCTGTCTTTTGTCACAGCTGCTCAGTCCCTCTGGCATCGTCCCTTAGAGGCTTGGAGGAAGCACCCGTCTTGCAGGTCTAGCAGTTGAGAACCCAGAGTGTCTATAGCACCCACCCACTGTGACGCCTGTCCTTTCCTTCTTTAATGTAGTAGCTCAGAAGGACAGACTTCAGCTCCAGAAACATGGGATCTGTGACCATGAGCAACTTACCAAAGCCCTCTGGGCTTCAACTTCCTCATCTCGAAAATGGGTCTAATGATAGTTCCTTCTCTGAGTGAGGTCATGAACATAAAATGCTTTGTGTGTGGAATGACCCCACTGAGAAGACGAGGAAACTGAGGCTCTGAGAAGTCCTCGGCTGGGGCTCCCAGCTTAGGCAGTCTGTCCTGAGCCGTGCCCCTTTGCACAGCGCCACACACTGTGACGACCACTCCAGATCCTTCCCTCAGTCTCCGCTCTTCCTTAGGCAGCTACCCAGCCAGCCGCGCTGTTTTCCTCCAAAGCCACAGCCCTCGTTCCTCCTGAGGACTCTGTGTACTGAACACCACCCACCCACCTCCCCCTGGCTGTCCCCAGGCGCCCAGGAGCTTCCGCGGCAGCCTCCTGACCCAGTTCCACCCTCCACTTCAGACAGAGGCCTTTTCCTCCCCCACCAGGCGCTGTGGGAGGCTGGGGTGTGGGAGGGAGGCATTCCTGTGTCCACTCTCCCTCTCCAGGCCTGTGTCTCCCTCCACAATGTGGCAGGGAACCAGGAGAAGAACCTCAAAAGCCACCTAAATGACAACCCTGCAGACATTTAAAATAGCTGTTGCCAAGTCCATGCACATGTCCCCAAGGGTGGTACCCACTGCCCCTTTGTCAAACCTCATTTGCTGAATCCTTTCCCACTCAGGAGGACGGGCCTGTAAGAAGTCGTAGCCCACGATCCCCCAGGAGGCAGAAGAAAGCAGACCCACGTATTTAATTTTTCAAAAAGTTGTTAAATTTTGAATAGTTGGTGCTAGACACGGCTCAAAAATGAAGAAGTTTAAAATTATGTATATGTCCCTGTTACCCACTGTCCTGCCCCTGCCTCCTCGCAGACAAGTGACCTCTCCTCCTAGTTTGCTGTCTGTTCTTCTAGCCATTGTGTGTGTGCCCCAGTCGGGACGGGGCAGAAGCTGGCTTACAGTTGTGAGTGCTCTAAACAGTATATTCTCGTATTATTATTTATTACTTATGGTATTACTTTCCACCGAACAACTGTAAACCTGTTGTGCCCCACCCTGTATGAACCGTATCCCCTTCTCTACCCGGCACAACACTCATTCACTGCCCCAGGCCTCCTTCCACATGGAGCTCTCCCCGGGCACAGGGAGTTGGGCATTCATTTCCTCAGAAGCCAGCTATTCCTCTGCACGGAGGTGTGGTGATTTATTTAACCCGCCCCCTGTGGCTGTCACTGTGGTTGTTGGCAGTCTTGTTACTGCAAACAGTACTGCCCTGGTGAGTAACTTCACGTCTCATTTTCAAATAGATAAATCCAACTGTAGGATAAAAGCAAGACAATGGCGGTGTCACGAGCCATACGCACTTTACTTCTTTTTTTTCTTAACGTAAGCGTTTTTTAAAATTTATTTCAGAGAGGACGGGAGCGGGAGAGAGAGCTGGAAACATCAATGATGAGAGAGAATCATTGATTGGCTGCCTCCTGCACACCCCCTACTGGGGATTGACCCCTGCAACCCGGGCACGTGCCCTTGACCGGAATCGAACCTGGGACCCTTCAGCCTGCAGGCCAACACTGTGTCTGCTGAGTCACACCGGCCAGGGCCATTTTACTTCGGATGGATGGCACCACACTGCTCCCTTCCGCCCCCCCACCCCCTGAGCTCCCCTGGGTGGGTTACTGAGGCGGCCTCTGTCAGAGACGCAGGAGCCGCCTGTTCCGCGCAGCTTCCCCAGCGCCGTGCATTGTCAGGCTTGGGTGTTCTTGCTCACCTGGGCGGTGAATAAAAGCGGTGTCTCAGTGTAGTTTCAGCGTGTTTGCGCTTAGTGATGAGTGAGGCGGAGCAGCTCTCGTGTGGGTCATTTGTCGTTCTTTCGCTGTAAACTGTCTTTCTCTCATTGTCCTTTTGTGTTATTGGTCTTTTTCTAATGGAGAGAGAGATCCATTGTCAGCAACATGGTTGCAAAAGTTCTTTCCTAATCCCTTTTGACTGTTTATGCTGCTGCTTTTATAGAGTCAGATGTCTCCATAAATTTCTTTTCTGGTTTCTGAGTCATCATTAGAAAGTTAGAGGTTACTTTTTCTTTTAGGTACTTTCATGGTTTCAAATTTTAATATTCTTAAATCATTTGGAATATAACCTGGTTAATGGTGTGATGTGTGAATCAACTTTTTCCCCCAGATGGTCCCAAGCATTTAAAAAGTACTACAATCTGGGGCTGCCGAGTGAGGAGGCACGTAAATCCTCCTCAAAATAGCACTCAGCGCGCACGTCTGACTGACTTATCTCAGTCAGTATGCTAATGAAATACGCAGTTGCCAACGGTTTTTTACCAGGCCATTCTCAGCTATAGATACGGAGTCATCTGTGCATTTCCATTTCCCACCGCCTGCCTAACACAAGTGGGACCATCAGGCCCTCATTTACCTCCTCAATGGGTGGGGGGCTGTGTCCGTGCCCTCAGACAGCGGCAGGATGAGCTGCAGGGGAAGCCTTCAAGCCTCAGTCAGAAAGTCAGAGCACTCCAGGGTCCTGAGTGTCGGGGAGACCCCCGAAGCCCCACCTGCAAGCCATCTTTTCTGCCCACAGCTGGGAGCACGGGGACGGGCTGCCCAGAGCTCACTGCTCAGAGCCAGCTGTCACGTCAGAGCTTCCTGCTTGGGCACTTGGTCTCTGATTCCCTGGTGTCTGCAAGGACTTCGTAGCAAGCTTCATGCTTGGCAAGAAAGTCTGTTGCCCAAGACCTCTGACACGTATATAATTTGTTCATTTTCTCCCCCTTCCCTGAGATGTTGGTTGCAGACGGTTTGTATCCTCCTGTGAAACTCTCACTGCAGGAATCGGATTGTTGTCACTTCCGGGGGTGACGCAATTGACTCCCCATGTGAGAGCTGGTATTTTGAAGTGTTTTTTCCTCATCTGGTATCTGTGTCCTCTCACACCCCATGAGTCTCATTCTGCCCGCTTCCCCTTCCCTTCCCCCTTCATCTCCTCACATCTGACGAGCCCCGTGTGTCCAGGGTATGACAACCAGATGTCCTAGGACCTCCCGCTCGGCCCTCGTGTGAAATGTGTCATTTGATTATCCCCAAATGCACATTCACATTTGTCAGCTCACATGTCCCTTTACGGGTTTGGGATGCAGATGAGAAGAGCCGCTCTGATTTCTCTTTGTGGACGATTCCTTCCTGGAAAAGACGCTGCAGGTACACACTGAGCCTACAGAGTCGCTTAACCAACAGCGAGGAGACAACGGCACATGCGTGGCTGCACGTGACGAATCTCAACTCGGCACTCACCTCCCAAGCAGGACCCGAGTTGTTTCAGGCAGTTACTCCTCTTTGAGGAAAAGCCCAGCAAGCCAGGGCAGGTGGCTCAGTTGGTTGGAGCGTTGGTCCTGTGGCGGGTTCGATTCCTGGTCAGGGCACATTCCCAGGTCGCAGGTTCATTCCCCGGTCGGGAGGCAACCTATTGATGTTTCTCTCTCCCTTCCTCTCTCTAAAATCAGTTTGAAAAGAGGAAAGAAAAGCCCAAAAGCCCAACAACACCCACGGCCTTTTCCCCCTATTGTTGTCCTTGACGCTTCTGTGTCTGGAAACGTTTTGCCCTAATGAGTAACCCACGTCTTCCTCAAAGGCATGAGAGCAGTTTCAGCATCCATGTGCAAGTGGCTCTCGTTCATACATGGTTTACTCCAGCAGATCCATTTACAAAAGTAAATATTAATGCGATTCCTGCGCTCGACCGCCCGGGAGTAAACGGGAGTGTTAGCGGGTGTGCCACGGCACATGTAAATGAGGGCAGTCTATAAATCAGTTACGATTGCTTCATTAAGATTCAGCAGTCACTCGTCCTCGTCTGCAATTAGCATTTTGGGCTGCGCAGCCCTGACAAACACCTCGTCACCCTGATGTGACTGCAGACCCACTGAGCTTACTGTGAAGACAGTGACTTGGTTTCTAGTCCTTATGTCAACACTCGGTTCTTTCGTCGTCATGGGCTTCCGTGGGAGCCTGGAATTGCGTTGGGATACCGCTGTTGTCACACCAGCAGTCAGGGTGGCGGCGAGGGCAGTGCTGCTGTAAGCCATGCATCCTGGCTGAGGCCACTGACCTCTCAGGCTCGCCAGAGGGATGGCGTTTTGAACCACACATCTGTACACCTCAGACCCCCCTCCTGTACGCAGGAGGGGATGCCCCACTGAGGAGCCGAGTGGCAGTCCAGACGTTTCCGAGACTGGTTTTCTGGACTCAAGATCAGCACTTTTTGATTTTATAAAGTATCAATGTTCCCAGATTCTTGTTGGAGGGCAGGACGGGACAGAAGGAGGACAATGGTTAGGACATTGCCGGGGGCACCTGGGCAGGTACCTGGAGAACAGGAGCAGCGGCAGGAAAGTCTCTGCAGAAGTTTGTTCATTCCTGAGGGCATGTCGGATTCCTGGGGAAGCAAGGGGGCTACAGGGCCTGGAGGTTCCCTGCTTGTGTTTGTGGTTTGCTGTGTTTCGTGTGACTAGGAAGCCTCTGTAACTTGAGTATTTATGAATGCTTAGAAAGCGCTGTCAGCAGCTGGTGTGTGTGTGAGAGAGAGAGAGATTTGTCATCAGGGCCGGTCACGTGCTGGCACAGTGCGTGTCCCAGTGCAGAGCCTGGGGAATTGATGCTGATGGCTTTACTGGTTTGGACTGCTGTTTACTGCATCCCGACTAGAGGATGCACTCAGGTATGTGCTGTGCTTTCTCAAGTGCAGAATTTCTTATTTTTGAGAAAGTAGTTCTCTTCAGAATACCTCCCTAATGGAAGAATGAAAGCATTACTTTTAGAAATTTCAGTCGAAGACCAACTATTCAGGACTGTAAGCATAAAACATCCATGGACTTTGTAGAAGCCAGGCTGGTCCATGGACCACACCCCTCCCTCGAGGCCCTCAGGCGCCCGTAGTCTGGGCCTTTGGTCATGGGGCATAGACGGGTGACCAGGGAGCTGCGAGCACAGTGCACGTTGGCTTGACCAGAGAGGATCACACATGACCCTCCTGACCCAGCAAGCCTGTCTTAGAAATTGTAAAATACAGAGCCCGTGAGGTTTTCTAAGAAGGAATGAGCAGAGAGTAACACAGAAAGCTGGCTTCCGTCTTGCTGCTTAGAACTTTCTGGGTGCACATAGATATAACATGTTGGCCAAATGTGGTCAAACCCCACACAGGTTATCATGGTATGTGCTGCAGTCTACATCTCTGTGCTTATTCTGCTCGATCCCTTCACATTTCTATTTCTAAAGCTCCCCAAATCAAAGAGTGAAGCACTGCTGGTTGATAACCACAACTTAACTGAAACTTTACGGGGGGAGGAGACACACATATGCACCATGTGGGCAGGGACCTTTTGCACCTCGTCATCAGTCAGTGATCAAGAAATAGTCAGTAAATAAGGGGAAGCGTGGAGCAATACATCCCAAAAGGCTATGTGATGCTCACCTTTTTCTTTGTGTGCATCTGTGTTTCTTAGTTTCTCTGCACAGATCGTGTATGATGTAGAGAACTTGTTCTAAACCACTTGTTTTAGGAAGTGGTTTTAAGGCTCCTGTGCCAAGAGTGGGAGGATGTATGTTAGAGCCCCATGTGGCATGGACCAGCAGTCCAGGTTCTTCTAGAGCAGGGTCCCAGATGCCTCCAGAGCTGGGCCCAAGGGGTGTGGACCAGGGTCCAGGTGCTTCCAGAGCAGGGCCTGAGGGGTGTGGACCGGGGTCCAGGTGCCTCCAGAGCAGGGCCT
>PVJC01002729.1:27763-55599 GCA_004026665.1 Murina feae | reverse complement strand
CAGAAAACCACTGTACATGGAGACGTGATTCCTTCTGAGGCACGTGGAATGACAGCTGAGGTGTGACACCTGTGTGACCCGGAGGCTCCCCTCCCACCTTGGCAGCACAGAGCTGCTGGATTTTCCAGCTCTCCGATCCCCCCTATTCCCCCCCCCCCCAATCGTAGAAACACAATATGCCCAACAGAAGCATCCAAGTCACCTTTGGTTAGATGAGCAGGACAGCTCGGGGGACATGCTGACCGAGTCCCGTGGCTGGAGGGCGGGGGGCGAAGCGGTGCTGCTGTGTGCACGGGCGGGTGTGCGACGCTGGGGTGGATGCGACCCAGTGACAGGGCACCAGACGGAGGCGCCTGCTGGGCTGAAAGGCCCGGCAGTGGGCCTGCTATTGTGCAGCCCCTCCGCCAGATGAGCAGGGACCCTTCCCTGGTCACAATAGCCATTCACGCTGAGCAGCCTCATTAAATATTCAGCCTGTGCTTCCGGCAGCTCATTAGGGCCGCAGTGAGCGCTGACGCGGGTGCTGGGAAGCCCAGGCCGCAGCAGCAGAGCAGAGGCTGAGTGAGCTACGGTGGCTTCTCCGAGCGCCTGTCCCGCGATGACCAGTGTGTGCTCCCTGCTGTGCCTGAAGTACAGGTAAAAACAGAGCAGCCAAGCCAAGCAGGTGACACTCGGGGGCTGGGTCCTCATCTCCGATCTGTCTCAGGGGCCTCGGATTTTGAGTGTTTGCGCCCCCCCCCCCAAACCCTCTGACCCCTTAGGGAACTGTCTGCAGCTTTGGGAGTCTTTGCAGAGTCCCGACAATGTGGTGCCATTGTGTCCGCGGGCTGTGTGAGGGCTGTGTTTGGGAGGCTTCAAAGTGTGGTTTTGAACTTGGTGCTGGGGGTTTCAAATAAGCAAATTATTCCTCTGTAACATGTCAGGTTGAGACATGTGACGGGGTAAATCCTAGCAGTTTGTGGAGCAACTTGACTCTATCCGAGCCAAGTTTTCCTGCCTCTGAGTGGTTCCTTACTCAGCCTCTCCCTTTTGGCTATCAGGGTAGGTGGGCATCGTACAAAGCAAACATTCATCAGCTGTTTGGGGCTCTTCCAATGGGCGAATGCTGTCCTTCTGCAGCCCGTTACTTTGTTGCTCGGAGCTGTGTGGCATTGGAAGCTGGAAGGTCTGCGAGGGGAGCCCTGAACAATGACGACCTCGGACAAAGTGCATTTCTTTGGTCTCACTGTGGGCATGTGTTTCTCTTTCCTGCACAGAAAATGCTTCCAGACGGCTCACTTCTACGTGGAAGACAGCAGCTCCCCTCGGGTGGTCCCCAATGAGAGCATCCCCATCATCCCCATCCCGGGTGAGTGCAGCCCTGCTCCTCTTTCCGGGGGCCAGTTGTTCCTCTCTTTTGTCCTGCGCCGTGTGTGACAGCCGTGACAAGTTATTATTTGTGCAGCCTGGTGACGCTCAGAGATCTTACCTCGGGGCAAGGTAATGAAATCTGTGCTCCTTTACGTATCTGCTAAGTAATGCAGTCCTGCTTCCCAGGCGCAAGCGACTGTGACCAGGGGCGTGGAAGGGAGGGAGGTTACGGTAGAAAAGGGGAGAAACGTACACTTTTGCAATCTCCTTGGACTACATCTCCTTTTCATAGGTCGTTGTGTTTAGATTTTTTTTTTTAAATCATAATGTGCAATATGTTTTTAAGATTGAGTTTCCTCTTATGATTCCGTTACTCTGAAAGTCCTTGGTGTTAGAGTTGGAAGTTGGGGTTCTTAAGGTGTTTGTGTGGAGGCTGAGGGGTATGTGCTTGGTCTGGAATGTATTTCATTTGTCCTCCAGTGGAAAGATCAAACACTCACTCGGTCAGGGCAAGGGGTGGGGGGGTGGCGAGCCCTGTGGTAAGTGCGTGGCCCTGCAGGAGTTCCACAGCAGCTGAGCCAGGATGGTCAGCCTATGGGATTTGAAGGTGTCCCCACTCTAGGAAAGCTTCAGAAAGGCATGGGGGGGGTCTCCCTAGTGTAGAAGAATACCTAGCACATAGTAGGCATTCTTTATCTCTGTGAGAGAAAGAGGAAAGAGAGAGAGAATGTCAGAAAACCTTCCTCAAAGGCCACAACTGCGAAGCTCCGAGGCAGTCAGCCATTCTCTGAGCACCGGGGAGGGAGGCTGCTATTGTCCGCAAACCCTCACCAGGTGCAGTTACGGTCGGGGGCTTCCCTGCCCTGGATGTGTCTGCGTGTGTTTGCTCATCAGATGTTGTTGGCCGTGTTCTCCCCATCTAGTGAGCTTCTCTCACTAAAGCCTGTCCCCCCAGAAACCAGTGGGGAGCAGAAGGTCTCTGACTAACCTCTCCATGGACCATGTGGTGGCCTCGGGGTCGGTCTTGCGTTAGCCCGTGTCCTTCTCTGCTCGCCCTGCCCCTCCTTCGTGGCGGAGGGAACTGCGCTCTGGCCTTGAGAGGAGGGGAGCAGGCGCCAGGAGGAAGTCGTTCTGTCGGGCCTGTGCGGCCGTGTGAGGACAAGCCATTTCCCCCTGCGTCACCGAGAATATCTGGGGACCTCGGGAAGGTGCCTGGGAGCCTCTCTCCCATGAACGCATTCGTGTGACAGGCAGCTGTTGGGTAGCTGTGCAGCTGAAATCTGTTTTTAAAGGTTCAGTGGTGACATACCTCCTGTGCCGTCTTCGTTTTTATTTTCTTCTCCCACGGAGTTAGGAATCAGAAAACCAAGGGTCTCGCCCTGTGTCCACTGTGAGGCCTTCGGTCAGCAACCTCAGCCCTCTGAGCTTTGGTCTCAGGATCTGCGAAGCGAGCAGGAGGCTGCCTGCCCGACCTGCGCCGGGGGCAGCGGTAACGCTCCCCGCGGGCGATGAGCAGAAGCCCTTGGGCGCAGACTGAGCCGTGTCTGCTGGACCCTGTGCTGATGGTCCCACAGCCCTGGGGAGCCAGCTCTCACGGGTTCTCAGGTCGGCACCCCCTCACCCTGCCCACCCGCCCTGGGTGTGCCCACCGCGCTCTCTTGCGTGGGCTCTAGACTTCTGAGCCCCCAGGAGCCTGGGATGTACCTGCCTTGCCACCTACACCTCAGAGGAGTCTTAGACCAGAGACACTTCTGAATCTCCTCTGATTCATGTCCCAGCTCCCTATTCATGACCGAGTAAAATTCAACCCAAAGACATTCCTTAAACAGGGCTTCCTGCCAGTTCTTACTCACTGTCACACATGGGAATAAAATGTCTTCAAATTCTCCACTGACTGAGGCATGCATGGACTCAGCTGTAGCTCAGTTGGCATCGTAGATGCATCCTTGACAAGTGGCTGCACGTCTGTAAAAATGAATGACCTCAGCTGCAATGCAGAGTGGTGTTCAAGGACTGACCTGGTGAAACCAAGAGAGGGACTACTCTCTGCCTTCCCAGTAGGACAGCCTTCCTAACTATGAAGAGGTGCCGGGGAAACTCATTTCACCCTTAACTGGGAAGGGGTTCCCCTCTGTGACCTCTCTTTAAAGATCCCAGTTTCTTACTTTTCTTCAATAAAATGCCACCATCCTATTTAATAATTAAATTTGTAGGCCACCTGGCGTGGTACAGAGGGTGAGCGTCCACCTATGAACCAGAAGTCACAGGTTCCATTCCCACCCAGGGCACAAGCCCAGGTTGTGGGCTCAATCCCCAGTAGGGGGCGTGCAGGAGGCCGCCGATCAATGATTCACTGTCATCATTGATGATTCTATCTCTGACTCACTCTCCTTTCCTCTCTGAAATCAATATATTATATTAAAAAATAACAATTAAATTTGTAAAATGTAATTTATGAAGCACTTTAACCATCATTATACTTTTTATTCTTGTGGTTTCTTCTAGTTATTACAATACAAACTCTCTTACATGAGGAAATTAATTATAAGAAAAACACAATTTAAATAAATTTCTGATTTATTTTCATTCTGTTTAAACTCTCAATCCAACTTTTTTCTAATGATGATTTTAAGTCATTTACCTTGAGAGTTTTCTCATTGTTCTTGTTTCTAAGGATAATAGGATATTTATAGAGATCATATAGATACTTATTCTGCCCATTGGATCTCAGTTACATCTCATCCTTGTCCAAAACCTAATAATGGGTCTACAGGCCCAGAATTATCTACTTGTTGTATCACTGGAATGCCTTATTTTTATAATTGACTTTAAAAAATATATTTCTAGACAACTACCTTGGAAACGGAATCACCATACTGGTTAAAAATGTATGCAACAGGGTAAGATTGAAAATTCAGGGGCCAAACTGTTACGAAATAGAGCTACTGAGCCAGCATGTGGAGTGTGGGATATACAGGACTCTGTTCCTAGAACTTATTCTGCACTTAACCTTTTTTAAGGAAACATCATCATCACCATCTAATATTTGAGCATTTACCAACTTCCTGCTCTGTGTTTATTTTCTCTGTAGTCCTGTAGAGACTGGTGCAGTTGATATCCCATTTTACAGGTGAAGAAACTGAGGCTCAGAGTTGTTATTTACTTTGCCCAAGGTGATGTGGGTAAATGGTGGAGAGAGCGTTATAGTTCTGTGTGTCTTCAGGGCGCAGGTGCTTAGACATGGCCCTGCCACCTCCTGGGGTGCTGTTTTATCAGTTCTCAGAGCTCAGGCCTTGGGGCTCCTCATTTGGATATCTCTTCATTCAATCAAGGCCTCTTCAAATTCAAAATGTGAATCTTCTGTTGTCTTTTTCTGAGTTGTTCTTTATCCTTACTTTCACTAACATGAGCCATTAGCTTCTGCACTAAATTCTCCTGCTTCATCTTGGAATTCATCATCCTTCTGTTAACCATTTGTACGCCATAAGCATCTATAGACGCAAGCAGCGGACCTTTTTTACTAGTATTTAAATGCAAAATATGGTGGCAGTTAGAGAGAATCCTCACACTAGTACTTTTATTCCCTGTGTGATTGAAATGACTCTGGGAGGATTCAGAAACATGTTGAATGTTGACTAAATTTAGACATTAAATCAGCAATTTTGGGATGATTCTGCTATGGTTAAAACTCTTAAATAAATAGCTCTGATCTTTCTGTTCCAAAGCATAAGGAGAATCAGTAAGTTACGCTGACTTCAGAGAAGTAAAATAAATAGATAAATGGTTAAGGAAAGCTTTGCTAACCTTTCTAGAGTCAGCCCTTGCAGACAGCAGTTTATGGGGTTTTTAAAAATATTTTTATTGATTTCAGAGATGAAGGGAGAGGGAGAGAGAAAAACATCAGTGATAAGAGAATCACTGACTGGCTGGCTGCCTCCTGCATGGCTCCCTCCTCCCGCGCCTCACGGGGGGATTAAGTACGCAACCTGGGCCTGTGCCCTTGACCCTGCAGTCCCCAGGCTGATGCTCTATCCACTGAGCCGAACTGACTAGGGCTATAGGTATTTTTGAGAATTTTAAGTTAATCAATTATACAAAGTTTAACATATTGAGGAATTCATAGTCTTCAGTGTACATAGTCTTATAAGAGTACAGATAGTTTATCCTGGTCTCAGCACACTTACATGATGTGGTGGCTAATGCAACAGGATTTATCCAACGTAAAAGAAATGCTTTTGAGGTCACGTTCCAATCACTATGGAAGTGACATCAATTCTTTATCACGAAAATTGTGGATTGCAGTGTCTGCTCCCTCCCTATATAATGTTTGGGAAAAGTGCCCCCCTCCCCCCAGATAAGTTAAATTGTACCTGGGAGTATTGTTTCAAACAACAAACTTGAATATATTTTCCCTGCAGTTATTAATGAAGCCTGGTGTACATATGTCATCTACAACTTATAGTCCCTGTATTTAAAAAATATATATGTTTTTATTGATTTCAGAGAGAGGAAGGGAGAGGGATAGAGAGATAAAAACATCAATGATGAGAATCATCGATCAGCTGCCTCCTGCACACCCCCTACTAGCGATCGAGCCCACAACCTGGGCATGTGCCCTGACCAGGAATCGAACCATGACCTCTTGGTTGATGGGTCGACAATCAACCACTGAGCCATACTGGGGGGACTGTTCGCTATATTATATTACTTATCCTTTTACACTTTCATTATATATAGCTTTTTAAAACCAGAACTTAGCTTATGCTTTTCTCTGGAAGTGAGAAAATCTCACTGTCCAATAAGAGCATGACAGTACACAATGTTGTTGCTGACCAGTAGCTTAGAAATCCGGAAATGGTTCGTGCCTCTCCGGTAGTTAAAACAGACCTTAATGGAAGGTGCCCGGCTCCAGCAGGGTGCCAGCATATAAAAGGGTTTAAACGTGCAGTTTAAACCAACCTTGTTGGCATATTGTATTTACGCAGAGATTATCTCCAAAGAAGATTCATTGGACTTTTGACTATAATGAAGCCCTTTCTTTATTGACTTCACTGTGCCACAAATGAAAAGAGATTTCTTTTTATGGCAGGAAATAAATGTTCCAGTCTCCCCAACACTCCTCGCCTCCTGAGAGTCCGGACAAAAATCCACTTGTTGTGTCCTGACTCAGGGACTGAAATCTTGATAATGTCCTCGTTTTTCATAGTTGCCGTATCTTCCTAAATGGATACAAAGGTCTTACCGGCACAGAGAGGCCTGAGCGTGGCCTTGGGGCTCAGGGGCAGGCAGGAAGGACACTATGTTCCTAAGCGTGAGGTCTGTCCACTAGAGGAGTGGGTAACGCTGTGTGCTCACAGCCCAGCCCGTGGCGCTGGGGAGGGTCCGAGCAGGAGTGACCTCAGCCACGCATTGTGCTAGGACTTTGTAGGTTCTCCTTGCCCACGGACAGGTTTGGCTGGAATTTGGAATGGGGCTGAGGGAGCCACTACAGGCTACATGAACTTGACAGGTTGATCACCGAGCGAGTGACTGAGCCCCTTGGACTCTCAGTGGTAGTGATAGACCCACACGCTGCCCCGGGTAACAAGCAGGCTGTGTGTTCACAGCCCTGCAGCAGGCAGCTAACTGCTGGGTTCTCCGCCCTCTCTAACCCTGTGTTTTCTTTTTGTTGTTTTGTTACTCCTCACCCGAGATATTTTTTCCATTGATTCTTTAGAGAAAGTAGAAGGAAGGGAGGGAGGAGAGAGAGAGAGAGAGAGAGAGAGAGAGAGAGAGAGAGAGAGAGAGAAACATCGATGTGAGAGAGAGACATGGGTTGGTTGCCTCCTGCACACACCCCGTGGAGCTGGGGATTGAACCTGCGACCATGGCTGTGTCCTTGACCGGGAATCACACCTTCCACCCTTTGGTGCACAAGCAAGTGCTCTAACCACTGCTCGGGGCTAACCAGGTATTTTCAGTTGAAGGTCTAGAGAGGTCCTGTCAGGTGGAAGAAGCCAGCATCCTCACTGGGATTCCTCTCAGCTCTTGGTCTCCGTTTCTCCCCCATCACCACTGCATCAGGGTGGCACCCTCACCTGAGTCACCACTGCATCAGGGACAGGCACCCTCACCTGAGTCACCACTGCATCAGGGACAGGTGCCCTCACCTGAGTCACCACTGCATCAGGGACAGGTGCCCTCACTTGAGTCACCAGCTCCATCCCGTTGATGGCACGTCTCCTCTTCCCCATGTGGTTAAATGCAGTCCCCACATTCACTTTCCCACACGAAGGTTCCCTTGGGCAGAGGCCACCGCACTTCCCTCTGGCTGAGTCCTGGGTGCTCAGTCAGTGCCTCAGCCGAGGTTCCCATCACTCTGCCCCTACATCCCCTGTCTCTCCGAGCCGGAGTGTGTGGACCTTGGGTCAGTGACCAGCTTTTGCAGCCACACTGCAGCCTTCAGTGAATCTTTCTGAGCCTGTCTCTCCACTCTCAGATGAGCGTGCAAACCATACATGTTATCGCATGTGCTACATAAAAGGGCACAGAAAGCACCTGGTCCATGGTTTTGCCTAATGTTCTCTGCACTCGGTGATGAAACTCAGATGTTTCAGTGGAAATACCATCTTTCATATGGATGTGTTCCTGTAACAGAGGTTCTGTCCAGATGAAAATCGAGCAGCTCAGGTCTGTGATGATGCCCTAATCACCTGGCCTTCTGCTGGAAACAGCAATTTTATAATTATCTGGCTCGTGCTGAAAGACATTTAATAGAAAAACTGTGTAAGAGGAAAACTATTAGGACTTCTAATTAGTCATAGCCTGATATTCATCTTAATATTGAGAAATAAGATTTATGGCCCCTTAGTTTCATTTATCTTGATTAAAAGACAAATAATGAGTTATCTGAGTAGCTGACAGTGGCCAGTACAGCGTGCGTGTGGTGTGTGTGTGTGTGTGGCTGGCTGCCAGTTTCATGGCGTTTCTGGTGATGCCTGGAAACCCGAGGGGAGGGGTCAGACTTCCTTGGATAAAGGAGCGAATTGGAGAGGCTGTGAGTCATCTCTCGCCAGGATGCGCGTGCTGAGCCCTGCTGGGCTTCTCCTGTGTCTCGCCATGGGCAGCGGGCAGCCTGGGCCCTGGGCATGCATGGCATGGGCCTGGGTGTCACAGATGAGCACTTTGCAGGGACAGAAAGGACGGTTAACATTAAAGCTCAGATTTAATGACCTGAGGTGCGCTGTGACCTCTAAAACGCTGCGGCTGGTCCCTTGCGGAGTAAAAGCTCTAAAGCGAACATGTTTTTCTCTTATTTTGAACTAGAGTCCATGTGCTTAGTCATGGCACCATGGCTTTATTAGGAACCTGCAGTGGGAACCTGTCCTTGTCCTCCAGTTATTACACTATAACGACGACACTCTGCCCGTGGCAACACGAATGTCTCATTTCACAGGAAACAGGAGAGAAAGGCTGGAGTCTGGGAGTGTTTGAGGGGCTAGATGCACACCATCTCACTTATTTTGGCTCTTATTTGAAGAGGAGCTTATTCTTGGGTTAATCTTTTAGAGACTGTCCAATTTTGTACATAATTAACCCCTTTCTCAACCTAAGCTAATTTATTTGCCATTTGGTCATTATTTTAGAATTTGCTTACTCCTGAACATTTTAAGTGAACTGATCAGCTAATGTGGGAAACATTTTTTTAACTGTGCATTCTGCTAAATATTCTGGGGAAACATTTTGGCTCCGCTTACTTAGTTAATGCCGGTTACATCATCACGGAGCTATAGATTTTCTTGGGCGTGCAACGTGATTGCATATTCATGAACAGCTTCAATCCTGAAATATTGGTAAATAACTTGGCAACTTTTTCGTAAGGTGGCCTATTAAGATGACTAAGTCTTTAATTGTTCACACGGAAGGAATGTGTGCTTACAGAGCAGCACCTGTTTGACAAGTAGCATCTCTTGTGCTAAGCAGTTTGGATTATGAACACACAAATCACCTTCCTTAAACGAAATATATAAGAGATGCTATTTTCCGAGTAAGAATGATTCAAGTTTGAAAATGTCAATAGATGCAGAAAGCCACCCTGGAGCTTTGCTCTCTCTCGAGAAAGTAGAGGAAGAATGACATAGTCAATGTTAGCTGTCACCAGATGAAGGGAAATCAGACTGTCAGGCCTGGATCTCTAACATTCTTGCCAAAGTAGGACCTCATTTACACATACAGATCTTCATACCCTTTGCTAAGAAAAGCATCTGTGGCAGTTTAGATGTTTGTGCGTTTGCCAAAGATCTTTCACTCTGAATAAAGTAAATGTCATGTCTGTTGTTTATCTCAAATTCAGCGGAGTCTTTTTTAAAGGAAATATTGGTGGGGGAGGGGAGAGGTTGGGGAGCTCCGGTTCGCAGGGCGTGGCAGTTTCTCCGGCCCCGCGAGCCTGCGCTGGGATCCGGGTAACGCAGCTTGAAGCACACGTGGGTCCGGAGCTGAAAGCACCCTCACGGCGTGACAACAAAACCGACTGGAGCGTGGATTCTTCCTGAATCCATACCTAGGCTGTCGGCACCGAAAGACTCCCATTGCTTCAGCCAAATGGATGACTTGGCATCGTGTGGGCACAGCTGTCTTGCACTAAGATCTTGAACACTTAGCATAGATGGCACTGAACCCTAGGCGGCTTGCACCTGGCATGTAGGGGTGTCTATAGATTGCTTAGCCTGTAGAGATTGCAAATAGGACTTAATCGCCCAACTTCAAGCTGGGCCCCATTGAATAGCAATTTAAAAAAAACCAACAAGGTTGTGATAAAATGGTACCCTTTTAAGATCAGACTTTTAGCTAAGAGTATGTGGCAATTCAACTATGTACAGTGCCTTGACTATAAAAATAGAGGTAATTTTTATGATGTACCTTTTGTAAAAACCGTACTTAACCATAAACATTCAAAATTGCATTGAGACCCTAATGTAAAGTGAACCCCGATGCTTGTCTGGAGGACGTCTGTTCCAGGTGACACCGTGGTGTCACTCCTCCCAAAAGCCACACATTTGTCTCCTGCCCCCCTTACCGTGCTGCTTGTTGTGCGGAGACAGGCCGTGTGACTCTGCGTGTCATTCCCTTCCCAGATGACATGGAGGCCATCCCGGTCAAACAGTTTGTGAAACACATCGGGGAGCTCTACTCCAACAACCAGCATGGCTTCTCCGAGGACTTCGAGGTATGTTTCAGAGGGAAGTGTCCAGAATTAGTGTCCTAATTCTCATTTTACAGGGGTTTTTGTAACCATGAGGAAAGTGGAGATTGTGTATCCTTTTCTTTTTTTCCTTACACCTACGTTTTCACAGGCATTCTTTTCTCAATAAACATTAGGTGTCATATGTCCCCGACATGCTCTTCCGTGAAAGAACAGGCTGAGAGGTGGAAAGGCAAACTCGGAATCTGTCTTCATTTTAATCCTAAGTGGGCAGCAGCCACCACGAGGACAGGGCTCACTGCCCCCACCCCCCCACCCCCGGGGAGAGGCAGCAGGTCCAGGGTGCGCAGCTGTGGCGGGGCCTGCAGATTTGGAATCTGAGGATCGCAGTGCAGGCTCCACCCGAAATGAGCTGTGCCACCCTTGGGCCAGTCACTGCATCTCTGAGCCCCGCATCCTCACTTCTAAAATGGTCCCAGTGTCACCTACATGCTAAAGTTGGGGAAAATGAATGTTAACTTACTCTTTGAAAGTGCTGGGGTCACTGCGAGGGAGGCCTGGCACGCAGGTTGATGCTGCCTGGACTATGAATCCTGGGAGAGGAGCCCGGCTAACAGCCGTCTGGCTCCCAGCACTGGGTGCAGGAAAGAAGGTAGCGCAGCTCGCAGCCGCCTGCCAGCTCTGGGGTCCCTGCCAGTTCACAGTGACAGGGTGGCGATGGGAGCGATTAAACAGACTAGACTGCCCTTTTCCCCACCGAGGCGCCGCGCTAGGCACATCCCTGGCAGCAGGAGTTGTGCCGAGGAGGCCAAGTGTTCATGGCGGCTCAGCTGTCTTCTAGCTTCCCGGCACGTCGGTTCCTTCCTCTGTCTCGTTTCTACTTGAAAATGGAGACGGTGACGAGGATGCTAACCTGCCCACCCCTTTTCACAAAATGGGCATGAGGATCAGATGACGAGATGGAAGGCAAGCCCTTTGAGGTTCTCTGGAGCCGCGCAGCTGGGAGGTGCAGTGATCACACGAAGGATAAGAAATAGCCATAGGGCCAGAGCCCGTCTCTGCAGATTCCGAGTCCCGAAGGCCATCACCAGGCAGTGACAGCGACAACTCGTGTTAAAGGAAGATTTTCTCCTAGCATCCATGTGTTTTGTTTTGATTTTTGAGCGGTATCAAAGCAGGGGCGGTGGAGTGATTCTACCCTGCCCTGCATTTCGTGGAACAAATAAAAACATGTCAAGTATGTAATGTGCCTAACCCTTACCCAGAGAGGACCTCTTCAACTGCGAGAACATGGTTTTAAGTCAAACGTTTTGTATTCGTGAGGACAGCAACGGTGTGTGGTGTTCTGGTGATTTAGTTCAATTGGCTGTCAGCTGGATGACTGAGCGAGAATCTCGAGGCATTTAACAATGTTGATGGTATTCAGGACAAACATTTATCCTCGGGAGAACAGAATTTGATCAGGATGATCAAATGCAACTCCAGTTTCTCAATTATTTATGATTTGAGACCCCAGTGCTATTCATCACAGCTGGTTTCGACACCATTTAATTATTCAAAATAATCAGCTACACCTCTGTAAACTTGATGGGACTTAAAATGGCTTTACTGCACCAAAACCATGCCTGTCATCAAATCCTGGGCATTTGCACCCTATTTCTAGCCTTAAAAAAAAAAAAAAAAAAAAAGGTGGAGGCTGCAGCTTTTGGAGCCTGAATTGAACTTTAGAACTTAAATCTTATGAGCAGGTAGTTAGAGAGGGAGGGGGAAGGAGGGGGCAGGGGTTGTTATGCTGGTGTCATTTCACAGTTTGTCTGGTTTTTGAAAGGTTGAAAACCAGAGCTGCTCAGAACAGGAGGAATCTCCTTGCTTCTCAAGAGACTAGTAAGGGAGTGAGCAATGTGAAGGGGAATGAGACAAGCACAGGAGCTCACGGATACGCTGTCGGCTTCTAACTTGGGGGCACTGGGCAGTATTTAAAAACAGTAACAGTAATGCTTTGGGCTGGCTCTGCTGGAAAGGAAAACTGGTGATGGGCTATGGAAGGAGGTATTGGGGCTGGTTTAGAAACAGGAGCTGGCAATGGGCTACAAAAGGAAGGTCAGGAAAATAGATGGTGTGTGATTTTAAAAACACAAAACAAAACCCTTGTCCTGGTAAGGCAGCATAGCCTCGCCTCACCCCGGATTGCCAGATCTTCTCACGTGGAGTGACGACGGACAGCCTGTGCCTCGCTCCTCAGGACCACCCAGGAGGGGGCTGCTTTACTGTCCCCCTCTTACAGATGAGGAACTGGACCCCTGAGGAAACAAAGGCTTCGGGAGGGCTCGTTTTGAAATGACAGCCACAGGTGTTAAGTCCCGGGCTTTCTGAAGCGAGCCCACGTGCTGAACCTCGACACCCTCCAGTCTTCCCTCAGGGTCTGTAATGAGCTGACGCAGGATTACCAGTGATTGTCTGAGACCCATCATGCCACTGACGGCCAGCCATCGCCTTGGCGATTGAAAACGGCAGGGGGAGGAGCCAAAATTCAGGAGCCCCTACGGAGAATACCAGCAGCCCATGATGTGGTCTTTTTGGTCTAGAGCCTTCCCTGATTTCTGGGAGTCTGACTTATAAAAATCTTATGTAACATCTGAATAAAGCCCTAAAATTAGTTAAAGAACTAATCTTAAGATTATAGAGAAAGACCACTTGATATTTGGCCATTAAGAATGGAACAGCTCATCTAACAGGGACGAGTGCCTTGTCACCTCTGCCACAATGTAAAGTATGAGGGGGACTGAAAGAGCAACCCTCCCCTCAAGGTCAGTGTGCTGGGCGCAGGCAGGCGTGCACACTAGCGAAGGCAGAGGGCAAAGCAGCGTAAGTGCTAACACAGACACTGCGCACTGGGGAGCATGGAAGAGCAGATCCCTGTGAAATGAGTGGGTATTTGCCCCATCTTGTTAAAAAATCATGGATGGCAGTGGAAAAATAAAATTGTGACGAATAGCTGTGACATTCTCAGAACTTTGCTGCTTGGAGGAGAATGAGAAAAACGGTTCCCTGGTAATTCTGGTGATGCTGAAAGCAAGCTTTTTGTCTTGTCGGGTAGATGTTGGAGCCTGTGAAAAGCTGGCGACATTATACCTCCAGCGGCTTTTGCAGTCACTGGCAATAACATCAATCATTGTCTCGGGAGGCGTTCAGTGACTCTGTTCCCTTGGCTGCCTGAGCCGACTTCAACCTCCGTCTCCCAGGCTCCACCATCATAATCCAGGGGCTCCCCCAGGCGCAGTGCTCGAGTGACCCTTCATAAAGGGGAGCTCGGGCCCCTGGGGGCGACAGGATTAATAGGCCGGGGGCAGGAGAGTGCAGGATGAGGCCAGAGGGCCGGGACCCTTGACCAGGTCCTTGGGGGCACTGTCTTGGTTACAATTAACTCCAGCTGAGCTAAATTTGGCCTGATGCTCATCTTAAATCCAGAGAACAAAGCCATGTCCACCTGAGCCCCTGTGCGGAGGGATTGGTGGCCACAGTCGCTTTATGTGAGATGTAGAATGCATGTGGCCTGGGCCATCAGGGGAACAGAGGGGTGACGACGCTGTGTGCAGATCGCCAGCCAGCTGCGGGGAAAGACCCCTGTAGAGTGTCCTGAGCCTCAGAGACAAAATGCCAGTTTGGATCTCAAATGTCTTGAAGAAAAGCATTTTTAAACCCTTATGATGAAGAAAACCATGGTTGATTAAGTTTAGGTTCATAGAAAGGGTGAGACAACAGTGAGTGAGCCAAGTTCCACAAATTGCGTAGGAAAGATCATTTTATCTTACGATGATGTTTCCATAAACATCTGGGTGGCGGGGGGCAGAGGACCAGCATAGGGAGCCAGGAGCTAGGTAAGTGGCGAGAAGCAGAGCACAGGAGTCACAGGACACAGAGCTAAAGGGAGGGGGCTGGTGT
Source organism: Murina feae (assembly GCA_004026665.1). Taxonomy (NCBI): domain Eukaryota; kingdom Metazoa; phylum Chordata; class Mammalia; order Chiroptera; family Vespertilionidae; genus Murina; species Murina feae. Next base: position 41,126 of record PVJC01002729.1, on the reverse strand, counting down.
GGGGTGGGATGGGCACTGGAGAGGCTGGCTAGGGATGTGGGACCCACCCAGGGGTCTCTGGGGGAGAGGATACAGCGTCAGGGAAGCGTTGGAAAGAGATCGTGGGCAGCAGTTTGCGGCCCCAGCAGAGTCCAGGTGGGACGATGCAGTGTGACCAGCAGCTGGCTGAACTCGGGCCCCGAGAATAGTACACGCTCTGCCTCCACGGATCAGCAGGCCCGGACATTCTCCTCGGGTGCATTTTCGTCCAGTTATTTGTTCTAATTGTGCCTCCGACGGCAGGACAGTAGGTCTCCACGCGGAGGGGGGTTATGCTGCTGCACTCCCAGGAATCCTGAGACTCTCTGTCAGCTCTTAGTATTTTTGTTGGTTCATTTTTGAAGTTTCACCGTATTTTAAATCTCTGTCTTCTGTGGTTGTGTGCCTCTTGGAACTACGGATATCGTTTTGAGAATGCCAGCTTTGCTGTATAGATAGTAAAATGCGTGTAAGCTCAAATCCTAAACTATTTGTCAGAGTGCTAAGTAGGCAACTTTCCTATGCATACTCTGTCCGCCACTGTCACTTGGAAGGCTCAGCACGTATGAAAATCACATTGACTTCGAAGTGCCCATTCTGGTGGGGAAAGCTGCTCTCCGAGACCAGAGGAAGTTATCATCCGAATGAGCCAGGCAGCGCTGCAAGGAATTACAGATGACATCACCATCAACAAGACAGAATCGCAAGGCCTTAGGCAAACGCCCTGGTTTCTAATAAAATCAGATTTAACATGGTTTATGAAGATTCTTTGTTTTCTGTCATTCACATAATTGGAAAAGCGAAACAGAGGCAACGGATCCGATGGAGGGTTTTAGACAACCAAGAGTCTGATTGGCCATATCGGATGACGGCTGTAAGCAGGGCAGACAGCTGCTCCCATGCAGGCTCGGTTAATTGCATTACATTATAATAGAGGCTCAGCCTCAGTCCATGGCTAGGGTGGTCAGACTTGCACAGTGGGGGGAAACACCAGCAAACAACGCGCATCTCCTGCTACAGCACTGGAAGCTGGGGTCTCTCAGCTTAGCCCTGAAGAGGTACATGGCATGACCTTCAAAACCCAGAAGCGAAGGCTGTCACATTGTTCAGGGATCTGTGCATGGATTGAATTCATGTTTTCCGGAAGACAGGTCCATTTTCAAAGGTTCTCCGCTCTGATACTGTTCAAGAGAGTCTACCTCGGGCTTTCTAGGCGATTCTGAAGGCCCGGTCCCCAGATGCGCTGAGTACGGCGAGCACTGACGTGCTCTTGTCCATGTCAAGATCTCAGACTCGTAGCTTCGTGCCCAACACTTCATCTCGTTTTACGGAAAAGAGCCCAAGGCAGCCTTAGGCCTCGTTAGCATTTGCCAAGCCATAGATTATAAACCACTAGAATAGAAATTATCAGAGCTTCTTACACTTAATAAGAGTAAGAAAAGGGTAAACGTGGTCATGAAACAGAGAAGTGTGTTGAATTCATGCCTGTGTGGGCTTTTCTTCTTCTTCTTTTTTTAATGGGAAACTGGGAAGGCCCACAATTATGAAAAATTCCATCTGCCGTGTCCCAGACTCGGGAGCCCAGGAATGTGGTTTCTTTCACTAGATGGCGCCCCCTTGTTTCTATACCTGGACTACTTTGATTAAAGTGGGTTCTTCCTTGGAGAGGAGAGGCCGGTCCCCGGAGGTCCTCTGTGAATGCGAAAGCCATGTGTTCCTGATGCCTGATGTAGACACTGTGGGGAGCACCCACAATTGCTCTGCAAGTCCTGTGCGAAAGCAAGTCCGAGAGCTCCTAAGTGCCGCTACATCTGCCACGTGAAAAACTGTCCCCTGGCGATCTGGCCGCTTCGCTCCTGCTCTGGAGCAGCTGTGCGCTGCAAGGACTTCCCTTCTTAGTTGACTCCAGCACTTGCTTGGGTTTGAAGCATAACAGCATAGAAAAATTCAACTTTTCAGCAACCTTGTTTAAGCTAATGGATGATGTTTAGACCCATGGCACAGGCAGCCAATGAGAATTGCTGCTTCTGCTGTTTTTGTAAAGAAGGGTGATTTAAATAAAATGAGAGCTCACAAATAATTATCAGAGACATATATTTGAGCCAGCTATGACGATTGGGCTATATGTCAGTGTCATTTCAGGACTGAGTCTTTATAGTCAATCTACAATCTGATAGTTATAAAATGAGGCTGTGTAGCCCTGGCCAGGTAGCTCAGTTGGTTAGACCATCATCCCAATATGCCAAGGTTGTGGGTTTGATCCTCGGTCAGGGCACATCCAAGAAGCTACCAATGAATGTATAAGTAAGTGAAACAACAGATCAATATTTCTCTCTCCCCCCGCCCTTCCTTCTCGCTCTTCCTCTCCCTCTCCTTTCCTTCCCTCCTTCTATCCCTTCCTCCCCCCTCTTAAAGAAATACATTTTTAAATGAGACTATATAATTGATAAGCATATTGCAACTCATGGTGGGGCTTTATACGTCTGCCTGGAAAATGCGGGCTATTCTTTAGGACCCCTGAAGAGTCTCTCGTCTGAAACGTTCCTCTACGCTCCGACCCTAATTTCTTCGGGCCTCTTTTCTGTTAATCACACTTGACTATCATTATCTTTTTACGTGGTTTTCTCCCCCATGCGACTGTGACAAACTTAAAAAGATATACTCTTTTGTAATCGCCACGTCTAGGGACAAATCTGTATTAAAGTAGATAATTGATGAATTGGTAAAGAATGAAGTCCTTTCATCTTGTGCACATCCCTCCGACGTTCGTTAGGACTATGTCAGTGCTAATTATTTCTGAAGTTGTTTGGGGAGGTGGTAGTGGCAGTGGCTAGGCACTGAGTGAATACTTTGTGCTTGTTGTTCAACGTCTCGAGTGTGTCTAAAACCTCTGAAATCTTTTGCTTCCTTCACTAGGAAGTCCAGCGCTGTACGGCTGACATGAACATCACCGCAGAACATTCCAATCATCCAGATAACAAGCACAAAAACAGATACATCAACATTTTAGCATGTGAGTAATCTACCTCAAGCTGCTTCAACTGCAAGGAGATTAAATCTTCATGCTGGGCGTAAGCTGAAGGCCAAGCAGTCAGAATCAGGGTGCCAGCAAAGAGCTACCCTTTCGAATTGCCTGTCACTCACCCGTCTTCAGCAGTACCCAGGAAGAAATGGGGACATTTTCTGCCCCCCTTAATCTTTCATTAAGCTGTAGGATTTCTTTCATTTAATCTTAATAATAAGATTAAAAGAAAATGTTCTGAACTTCACTGTTTTCACGTGATTCCATATGTGAAACCAAAAAATGTTAATGTCATGTGGCTATCTTGACATTGTTTTAACCAGTGAAAGCCAAATCTTTTAATACAAATAGAAATTCTGAAATTGAAATAAGTAAGTTGACTTTCAAGAAGCCATCTTTCTAAGACTAGGCAGTGGTCTCTGCCCTAAGTGATGAACCTCCAGTCCTCGTGGCTCACATGTTTAGTCCAATCCAACCTATTTCCAGGGTCAAGAGTATCCTGAAGATCCCGGACTCAAATAAGTTATTCTTTTTTCTTTTTTTTTAATGTAGTTTTATTGATTTCAGAAAGGAGGGGAGAGGGAGATAGAAACATCAATGCTGAGAGAGAATCATTGATCGGCTGCCTCCTGCATGCCCCCCACTGGAGATCGAGCCTGCAATCCAGGCATGTGCCCTTTACTGGAATCGAACCTGAGACCCTTTAGTCCGTAGGCCGACACTCTACCCACTGAGCCAGACTGGCTAGGACAAATAAGTGTTATTCTTATGAGCTCAGGAGTGCCATAGGAGCACAGGCCGCTTCTGTGGCTAGATTGCCACTTTTCGTAGACACAGATAATATATGCTGTGCTGTTAAGGGCAGGGGCACTGATGTTTGTTGTAACATACATGATGGTAAGGAACACATTATAGAGTTTTATGTAATAGTGCATTTAAATTGCACCACTTAAATTTGAACACTACTGGAGTCTGTAATACTTCAGTGAGATGTAATTCACATACCATTAAATTCACCCATTTAGAGCTAGTTTACATTCCAGTGTTTTTGGTGGAGTCAGAGTTGTATGACCATCACTACTATCTAGCTATAGAACATTCTTAGCACCCAACAAGAAACCCCATTTCCCAGCCACGCCCAGTTTATCCCTTTCCCCCTAAACTCCCTAGAAACCACTTACCTACTTTCTGTCTCTATGGGTTTGCCTATGTTGACATCCTATATAATAAAAGCCTAATATGCAAATTGTCCCCTCGACGGGGAATTCAGTAGGGAGTTCAATCGGGATGGGGACAGCCAACCACCCGCAGCCCCTCCCCCCGGATGACCCCCACCCCCGATTGGCCCCCCAACCCTGATTGGGGAGGCCAGCCAGAACCCACCCATGCACAAATTTGTGCACCAGGCTTCTAGTTTTTATAAGTGCAGTCAGACAACCTGTGGCCCTTTGTGTCTGGCTTCTTCTACATAGCATAATGTTTTCAAGATTTATCCATGTTGTAGCTGTATCAGTATTTAAATCCTTATAAATAACTAGAGGTCCGGTGCACAAAAATTTGTGCACTCGGAGGGTGGGGAGTGTCCCTCTGCCTGGCCTGTGCCCTCTCGCAGTCTGGGAACCCTCAAGGGATGTCCACCTGCTGACTTAGGCCCACTCCCTGGGCAATCGGGCCTAAGATGGCTGTCAGACATCCCTCTGGCAGCTTGGGAGCCCTCAGGGGATGTCCACTTGCCAGCAGGGAGCAGGCCTAAGCTGCAGTCGGACATCCTTAGCGCTGCTGAGGAGGCAGGAGAGGCTCCCACAACCACTGCTGTACTGGCAACCTTCCGGCTTGTGGCTGAACAGAGCTCCCCTTGTGGGAGTGCCCTGACCACAAGGGGAAGCTCTTGCATTGATCATCTGCCCCCTGGTGGTCAGTGTGTGTCATAGTGACCAGTCATTCCCAGTTGTTCTGCTGTTAGGGTCAATTTGCATATTACCCTTTTATTATATAGGATTATATAGGATAGAGGCCTGTTGCATGGGTGGGGACTGGCTGATTTTCCCTGAAGGGTGTCCCGAATCAGGGTGGGATTCCCACTGGGGTGCCTGGCCAGCCTGGGTGAGGGGCTGAGCGCTGTTTGCAGGCTGGCCACAGCTCCCATTGACCCAATGTCCCAGCAAGGCTGGCTGGAATCAGGTTTCTGGGGTTTATGTATCTTCTATAATTGAAACATTGTTGCCTTGAGTAGAGGCTACAGCTGGCCTAGGCAGGCAGTTTCCTCCATTGCTGGTGCAATAGAAGCCTCCTGTTTGCTCTAGCTCTGTCACTACCGGCCACCATCTTGGCTGGGTTAATTTGCATACAGCCACTCTGATTGGCTGGTGGGCGTGGCTTGGCTGGTGGGCGTGGCTTAGGTGTAACAGAGTGGGGGTCAATTTGCATATTACTCTTTTATTAGATTAGATACTTTGTGCTATAGCTATGCCATGTTTTGCTTACGCATTTATCATTTAGTGGACATTTGTATTATTTCAACTTTTTTATTATGAAAAATGCTGCTACAAACATTTGTACATATGGTTTTGTGTAGACATATATCTTTAATTCTCTTGGGATTACACTTAGGAATGCAATAGCTAGGTCATGTGGTAAGTTTATGTTTAAAATGTTGAAGAACTCCCAATCTGTTTTCCAAAGTGGCTGCACCACTTTACATTCCAGCCAGCAATATATTAGGGTTGCAGTGTCTCCACATTCTCACCAACACTTGTTACCTCTTGGTTTTTTATAAGAGCCATCCTGATGCACGCGAAGTGGTATCTCACTGTGGTTTTGACTTCCATTTCCCTGGTGGTTAGTGATGTTGACCATCTTTTCATGTACTTATTGGCCATTTGTATATTTTCTTTGGAGAAATCGCTATTTACATTCTTTGTCCATTTTTAAAATGGATTACTTATCCTTTTTTTCTAGTTTGAGTTCTTTAGACATTCTGGATACAAATCCCTGATCGGACAGATTTGCAAGCATTTTCTCTCATTCTCTGCATGGCCTCTCACTTTCTTAATGGTGTCCTCCTCTGATGCACATACAAGAGTGTCCCCCCCAAAATGCATACACACTGTAACAGCTGGTAGTTTTGAGAGTTAAATGTATTTTAGTAAATACTGCCTTTATTTAAAGTGTGTGTATACTTTTATGGGTCACCCTATTCTTTTAAATTATGGTGAAATCCTATGTACTTGTTTTTTATTTTGTTGCCTATGCTTTTGGTGTCATACCTAAGAAATCATTGGCTAATCCACAGTCATGAATATGGTTTTAGCTTTTACATTTAGTCTTTGATCAGTTTTAAATTAATATTTGTATATGGTGTGTAAGGGTTTATTTCTGAACTCTCAATTCTATTCCATGAATGTCTATCCTTATGTCATTACACTGTCTTGGTTACTAACTGTAGCTTTGTAATAAGCTTTGAACCTGGGGAACTGTGAGCCGTCCAACTTTGTTCTTCTTCAAGATTTTTTCCCCCAGCTAATCTGGGTCCCTCGTGTTTCCACATGAATCAGCTAAAGGATCAGCTTACTTATTACTGTAAGAAAAAGCAGAATTGGGATTCTGAGATGGATTGCATCAAATGTGTAGATTAATGTGGGAAGCGCTGGCATCTTAACAATAGTCTTTCAATTCATTAAGATGGGATGTGTTTCCATTTACTTAGGTCATCTTTTATTTCTTTCAACAATGTTTTATAGTCTGCATTTTAAAGGTGCTACATTTTTATGCAATATATTGCTAGGCATTTTATTCTTTTTAATGCTATTGCAAATGGAATTGTCTACTTAATTTTATGTTCAGATTGTTCACTGAATGTATAGAAATACAGTTGGTTTTTCTATGTTTATAGGGTGTCTTAGGACCATGGCTAAACTAATTTATTAATTCTAACTAGGGGCCCAGTGCACAAAAATTTGTGCACTGCGGGGGGGGGGGTCCCTCAGCCCGGCCTGTGCCCTCTCCCAGTCTGGGGCCCCTCTGGGGATGTCCACCTGCTGGTGTGCCTGGCCAGCCTGGGTGAGGGGCCAATGTCTGTTTGCAAGCTGGCCAAGCTCCCCAGTGGAGACCCTTACCCCAGGGGGTGTAGCCAGCCTAGGTGAGGGGCTTAGGGCAGTTTTCAGGCCGGCCACAGCTCCCACTGACCCTAGGACCACCCGCCTGGGAAGCCGAGGCCGGGGTGGCGCTGGCACCCCATGGCCTCCTGGGCAGGGGCCACAGGGGTCTGGCCGCCTGGTCCCCGCTTCCCCCCACCCCCAGGCTCCCGCCTGGGAAGGCATCCGCAGGCCCAAGGTGCTGGATGCCTTCCCAGGCAGGAGGCTCCCAAGATGGCGAAGGCCATAGCCCCAGAGAAGCCGCACGCCGGGGCTGCAGCCTCCATCATCTTGGCTGGGCTAATTTGCATACAGCAGCTCTGATTGGCTGGTGGGCGTGGCTTACCCCTGTCCCGGAGAAACGGTTAATTTTAATATTTCGCTTTTATGAGTTAAGATAATTATTTTGTGTGGATTCCTTAGAATTTCTAAATACAAGATTGTGCCATCTATGAATGCAGTTTTACTTCTTCTTCTAGATAAAGTTTTAAAAGAACCACAAGTCACTTTTTGATAAAGAGTATCTGCTTCAGTTATCTGAGAGAATGAGCAGGTAAACAAGAGAGCAAGGAAGGAGAGTCAGACTTTCTTTTCTCTCCACCTGTGAGTGAATTGACTGGTAGTATTTGTTGGCCAGTCCAGTCAAGGCTCATTATGCTGAGATTGTGAGGATTTGTAGCTCATTTCTAACCACATGACTAAGGCAGTGATCTATACATACATGTGCCTGGCACATGTCCATACATACCTTTCTCTCCACCACAGCAGTCTTTATTTCTAGTGACCTCACTGTGTTGGCTAAAACATATGTGGCAAAGCAAAGGGAGGAAATCAAAGCAACTTCTATGTGACGTGACTACTGGTCATGGTTTTGCTGGAAAACCGCCATCTCCAGTTAGATGTGGTTATACTTTCTCAGGTTCATTGTGCTTTTTTTTTTTTTTTTTTTTTTTTTTTTTTTTTTTTTTTTTTTTTTTTTTTTTTTTTTTTTTTTACATAAATTCAGATCACATGCGGTTCCATTGTCTTGAGTTCAGAGAGTTGGGTTGTGATGTTCTCCTGGCATTTGGCCAGGTTCTGAAATATCACTTATCACGTTGGTCTATCCCTATAGTAATAGGTCTGCATAGCAGAGAGTAGCATGGAAATGTCATGGAACATTCAAGGAAAAGTTTGTCCTTGAATGTGCTGGAAAAACACCTTTCTCACAAAGCATCACAACTTCTAAGGTATATGTGGATGCCAGCACGCCAACTCCTGCATTGATCTATTTAGCCATTCTATTACCTCGTTAATTAAATGTGAAATTGCAACTTGAAGGGTGTTTTTTATTTGTCCCTCTGAGAAATAATTGACAACATAACGCTAAGAACGCAGAACAGTTTGTATCCAGGTGCCTTATTGGAATTTGTCATTCGGGGCCTGTTTCTGTCAGGCAGCCCTGTTCATGTCAGCTATATCTGAGTTTGTCGGGAACAAGCAATTCATGGTTCCTAGAAGGAGACGGCTTTCACTAGGTGCTTGGTACAGTCCGTCAGTCTCAGTCAGCCGCGTCTGGGCTAATCCACTCACTGGGCTTCCTTCTGAACTAGCCTTGGAGGGCCATGACTATATATAGAAATGTGAATTGGCTTTTGCCCATTTCTAGCTAGGGAAGATAAAATGATGGCCTCACCTTTATTTTATTTAGTTTGTTATCCTAGAAACACACGCTCACTCTGTTGGGCAGCTAGAGGCACAGAGCCTCACCCCCTTTTAGCCACAGCTATAGTTAAGTAGATCCTAAAATCTGGTCATTGACTTCAGAGCCGTGCAAGAATAGTCCCCTTACAGGCAGCTCTAGTTCCCGCAAGGTCGTAAGCTATGTTGGGGTGGCAGGGACTCTGACATTTTAGCAGTGAAAATATATGCTGTGGACTTGCTCAAACAAAAAATTACTGTATACAAAAATATTACAAAGACAACATACTGTACAATAAGAGATTTTTTCCAGTTTTGAAATGATTGCATTTTGCTACCAGACTTAACAAATAATTCAACAGTACCTGAGAACTTTTAAAAATTAGAACAGTAAAAAAAATGTAATAGTGGATTCATCAAAATCAAAAGCATTCCTAAGGACATTCTTTTAAGACAGAGATCATTTCCAAGGCATGCCTGTGGTCTGAGCCATGCATTTAAGAATGCCCATTGCCCAAAAAGTTTGCTGTGTTTCCTAACGATCACTTCTTGATTGTGGAGGGTCGCAACTTGCAGTGGTTTTAGATGAACTAATAAGAACCTCGGTCTCCATTTTGGGGAACTCACAGGTCAGAACATGAGGCTGTTTTTTTTACATGAGGTTCAGATGCTGGCTCTTTTAATTTTTGTTCTTTTGACAAAAGATTTCAGGGGTCTTCTGGGAGATGCCACATTACCTGTTGGCCTGTTCTGTGCTTCAGAATGCTGCTAATAAGTTCTGAATTGTACATTTTGGTTTGCTGTTTGTTTTCTTCTCCCCAGATGACCACAGTAGGGTGAAGTTAAGACCTCTACCAGGAAAAGACTCTAAGCACAGCGACTACATTAATGCAAACTATGTCGATGTAAGTCCGACTGTTCTTGTACACCTGTCCTGACCACTGGAGAGTGCCGAGGAGAGGCTCGCATGTGTTGTAATGCTGCAGAGCTTTCTCAAGAAACACAGCCTGTGCTGCGTGGCTGGCACTTGAATTATTTTTTTTTTAATATATTGTATTGATTTTTTACAGAGAGGAAGGGGGAGGGATAAAGAGTTAGAAACATCAATGAGAGAGAAACATCGATCAGCTGTCTCCTGCACAACCCCCACTGGGGTTGTGCCCACAACCAAGGCACATGCCCCCGACTGGAATCGAACCTGGGACCCTTGAGTCCGCAGGCCGACACTCTCTCCACTGAGCCAAACCGATCAGAGCGGCACTTGAATTATTAACTGCTCTGTGATACCACTTCCCTCTGACGTTGTGCTGTGTCATCTTTGAAGGGTTACAACAAAGCAAAAGCCTACATCGCCACCCAGGGACCTTTAAAGTCTACCTTTGAAGATTTCTGGAGGATGATTTGGGAACAAAACACTGGAATCATCATCATGATTACAAACCTTGTGGAAAAAGGAAGAGTAAGAGTCTCTTAATCATATATCCTTGTTCAAAAAACATATTTATGGAGTACCTGCTGTGTGTGTGTTGGGGCGGGGAGGGGGGGAGCCCTTGACCAGGCACAGGTTACAGGAATGAGGAGCTCCCTGCCCTCACCTGGCCCTGCTCTGGTGCGGAGTGAGCGGTGAGCGGGCACTGGAAGGCACCTGTGATAGGGAGAGGAGCAGGTACTGGGGCGATGCTGGAAATGGATGGCTACGTCAGCTCGCACAAACATTTTGCAAAGAAACCAGTATTGGAAGTGAGATTTGAACAGTGAGTGAGGAGAAGAGTTGCACAGGCTGAAAAGGACAGGAGGGGTGTCCACGTGTCGGGGTAGAAAGAACAAAAGCAGGGGAGTTGGGAGAACAGTGTAGCCAGAGAACTAACAGTTCAGACGGGGAGGTGAAGAGACGGCCTTAGCCCTGGGTCAGCATTAAAGGACCCTTCGGAAGATGATGGTCCATGTTTTAGTGTGTTAGATGATGAACTTATCACCGATGATGCTGATTTGGGCTGGAATGAGGGCCGAGTCGCAGGCTTGGTGCTCGAATCTCTGCAGCTTCACTTGGGCCACTGGAGTCCCCCGTTTTGCCTTCAGCAGCCCCCGCTGTGAGTGCGGCCCCACCTTCCTCCCGCTCCCTTTATAACAAATCCCACCCACATTTCTCACGGGGCCAACATACAGATCTCCCCTTAAGCCCGCTGGGCAGTGTATCCGTGTTGAAAGATGATCGTGAAGACTGGCCTCATTTCTCGAATGAACTTGCCGGCCTGTGGCTTGCAGCCGTGAGTTCCTTTTCTGTCGGCCACATGCGATCCTACCTGCTCTTTAACACTGTCTCTTGAAGTTACGTTGTCAACAGTACAATTGTGGCAAGAATTGCATATGCCATTTACGTGTTTTGTGTGTGTGTGTGTGTGTGTGTGTGTGTGTGTTTTGCAGCGAAAATGCGATCAGTATTGGCCGACAGAGAACAGCGAGGAGTACGGAAACGTCATCGTCACACTGAAGAGCACGAGAGTCCACGCCTGCTACACCGTCCGGCGGTTCTCAGTCAGAAACGCCAAAGTGAAGAAGGTATCGAGGCCGTGCGGCGGGCTGCCAGGGCGGCTCTCTTTAAACTTGCCTGGAAATGGCTGCCCAAGCAAGGCCAATTCTCATAACCAGCTTGGCTTTTTGAAAGTATTTTAAACCCTTTTTTCACAGCTCTTTGATTGTCATCACTGCATTGTGTGAAAGACACTGGCAAAGCCAGAATAGGGTTTAATTGGCCGGATTGACCCCTTTAATCTCTTTATGAAGAAGGCTTCGTTTTAGAAAAGGTCCTCAGGTTTGGGTACCCAGCAGACACGTCAGCATCCGTGTTGAGTTAGCTTTAGTTTTGTGTTTGTTTTTGTTGTTAATCCTCCTTAGAGAGAGTGGAAGGGACGGGTAGAGAGAGAAACATCGATGTGAGAGAGACACATCTATGGGTTGCCTCTCGCACCTGCCCCCACCAGGGCTGGCACATGCCCTCCAGGCTGACACTCCAGCCACTGAGCCAGTCCGGCCAGGGCTTGTGTTAGCTTTTTAATTCCAATTTTCTGACAGCTTTTAAGGAAAAGCAGGCCTACAGGATGCTACTAATAAGTATGGAAAACTGATGCCAGATAATCCACATCCCCCCTAAGAAAGGTGCAGTGACACGAGTGGTCAGAGGGCTGAAATGGAGAAACCCACTTCCCTCTGCTTCGCCCGGTGGAGTTTGGGCAAGAGGAGCAGCTAACCTGAAAGCAGCCTTTCCACAGGGTGTGAGGCTCAGATGTTCAAACTCCAGGGTCCCAGCGAGACTCAGGCCAGGACAGCAGCACTGGGTCCTCTGGACCAATGCCCATGGAGAATGTGGACTAGTTACTCAGTGGAGACTTGGAGTATTGGCTGCTTGTAGCAGTGGGTCTTGACCAATGTATTTATTTGTTTGTTTATTATTTTTGAGTCTTGGACATCTTTGAGAATGTGATAAAGCTGTAGCCTCTTTACTCCAAAAGAATTCATTTACTCAAATTATTATATGCAATTTCAGTTGCTCTGAAGACCATCCGGGGTCCAAGGCTATTGAGTCCCTTCTTGGTTTAGTTTTTCCCCCCCCAAAGAATGGCAGAGCATATAAAAGTCAGTAGTGCTGCATTATCTGTGTTCTCTCTAACAGAACTGAGCTGGTGCAAGCCAACAATTCATACTTGCAAAGCCCGTTACTCAGAAAAGCCCTTCAGGTATTTCAACATGACCCAGTTACTCTTAATTTTAGAAATAGCTTAAGTCAGAGGAGGAAGTACATAAAAACTTTAGGTCCTAACCAGTTTGGCTCAGTGGATAGAGCGTCAGCCTGCGGACTAAAAGGTCCCAGGTTCAATTCTGGTGAAGGGCATATACCTTGGTTGTGGGCACATACCCAGTAGGAGGTGTGCAAGAGGCAGCTGATCGACATTTCTCTCTCATCGATGTTTCTAACTCTCTATCCCTCTCCCTTCCTCTCTGTGAAAGATCAGTAAAATATATATATATTTTTAAAATGTGGTGTTATTGTCACATTAAAAAAAATAACTTTAGATGTTTTGCACACTGATAAGTTGCACACTGATAAGAAGATAAAGCCGTAATTGAAAATGAGAAAGAAAGAGGAAAATGAGAGTTCACAGAAGAATTAAGAAATTGGAGCCATCAGGGGCCTCACCCGCAGGCAGCAGTGCTGACTTAGTAATTACCTGAGCCAGCAAACCTTTTTGTTTTGTTTTTTTGTTGTTGTTGTTGTTTTTCATTTTTAGAGGTATATAAGAAAAGCGGTATCATAGTTAAGTGATCTGTTTGGGGAAATTTTTCATCTAAAATACTTTAAATGTGAAAAGTTCAGCCACTTAAAGGAAAAGGACTCTGAAAAGTTCATTTATAAAAGTGATAGATTTATAGAGACTCAGTGGTCACTCAGGGTCCGCCTGCACTTGGGCTCCTGAAGGTCCCCTGGTGTGGAGCAGAGTGGGGGGGGGGGGGG
>PVJC01002729.1:0-27663 GCA_004026665.1 Murina feae | reverse complement strand
CGTCCAGCTGGGGAAATGTCTCCATTTGGCATGAGATGCCACCGAGAGGAAATAGGCTGGCCTGGAGCAGCAGCCGGGGCGGCCGAGGCCAGAGGGGCTGCTACCCGGAATGCTCACACTCAGCGTAAAGATGTCCGTGCTCACCTTTCTCTAGGGTCAGAAGGGAAACCCCAAGGGCCGTCAGAACGAGAGGGTGGTGATCCAGTACCACTACACGCAGTGGCCTGACATGGGCGTCCCGGAGTACGCCCTCCCGGTCCTGACCTTTGTGCGGAGGTCCTCGGCCGCCCGCACGCCGGAGATGGGCCCCGTGCTGGTGCACTGCAGGTAGGCCTGGCTCCCTTCTCCTGCCTGGACCCCCTGCAAAGCAGGTGGGGGGGGGGAAGTGGACTTGGGCATCTGGACCGCTGTGGTCCTGCTGCTGTTTGATTTAGAACTGAGTCTTCGTTGAAGTCCGGGAGCAGTAAGACCTGTTACATAAAACCACCATGTTCCCACGATATTTAGAAAGCATCTGCTGCTTTTAAGGTTAAAACAAAATCTATTCTTATCCACTCTAATTTTTATAACATTTTTGTCTTAATAAAATCTCCATCATGTATCAGGAAGCTGCAGTCTGCTCATATGTAAAAAATCTGACCTTAAACACAATTTTACAGCTTCCCACACTAGAGATTGTGAGTTTCTGTATGTGGCTTTTCCTGTGGGTTTCATGAAATAATAATCATAGTGTATGAAAGGATTATGTTTTCAAAACTCTCGTTTAAATGTGCTCTATAAATTTCTAAAAAGCACTGGGAAAGCCTTCTGGAAGCCACCCTCTCTCCGCACTACCTTAAACGGCCTTAGCTGGTGGTTTAGAAAGTGCTCTTCCTGAGTTTTGTTTGTAATTGTCTTCTCGGCCTTTTTTCACTTTGGTATTCAAGTGGATGTTGCTTACTCTGTGATGTATATTCCTAGCTGCACAGCATTTTCTCGGTGCTTGTTTGGGCTGTCCTTATGCTCTGCAAGGTCCTCTGCAGAAGTTGGAACCCATCTTCTGTTTAAAGCCCCAGAGACCTCTGCATGTTTGCTAACCCGGTTAGGAATCACTAAATAGAGATGAATGGCTATCAGAGGGCTTGGGGATCGCTCACCGGTATATAAGATGGGGACCTGCCGGGCGGGGTGGGGGGAGCTTGGTACTCGGTACACAGAGCTCAGTACACGAGCACTTTCATTTAATAAAAAAATGTGAAGAGGAGGCCAGATTTTCCAGACGTGACATTCTTATTCTCTACCTGGCTTATTAGAGGAAAGCACCCCTTTGAATAGGAGCTTTCTAATACTGGGCAGATGGGGGATTGAGGGAGCGTTGGGCAGAAAGGGGATTTACTGAAAGGACAGTGGGCACCCCCAGAATAACGGAGCGTGTTGGGGAACCAGGCACAGGCCGAACCAGCAAGGGGAACTCCCCCGACTCCCTGCAGCTCCTGCGGTAGGAAGGCAGGCTGAGCTCCCCATGGAGACTCGGGAAGCGGGACCTGTGCTGAGGAACTGTTTGGATGCCATCCAGGGTGAATAATGTGTCTGAACAACAGGGTGATTCTATGCTCATTAGCACTTAAGATGGGAAACGTTCTAGTCGCAGTTCATGACATGAGAAAGCAAGAGGCCCCACTGAGTGTCCCCCCTCTCTTCCAGTGCTGGCGTGGGCAGGACAGGCACCTACATAGTGATCGACAGCATGCTGCAGCAGATCAAAGACAAAAGCACAGTGAATGTCCTGGGTTTCCTGAAACATATCAGGACACAGCGCAACTACCTCGTCCAGACAGAGGTAAGCTGGCTGCCAGGCTCCGGACGGTGAGTGGCATTGAGGCGACAGGGTCATTCTCTCAGGGCCTGGAAGAATTCACTGGTTGGTATGAGAAGGGATCCTGGCCGTGACACCATTCTTTGGCTCCCAGTTTTCCATTTCTGCGTGGATCTTAAATTTGGAATTCTCGGCAACTACACAAGCACTCATGTAGCCAATACAGTTGGCTCTAGAGCTGTGGAGAGTGAAAAATATGTATATAGTATGTGAAAGAATGGTTCTAAAGTCCTTTGAACTCCCATTTCTTCATCACGTGCTGCACTGAACCTATCGTTGGGGCGTGGTAGGGAATATAGAATTACACTCAGCACAGTCGCTACCCTAAACCAAGTTACAGTGGATAAGCAAGTAAGCATGGGGGCAACCCAGATGGGATAAATGCATGAAGAAATCCACGGGGAGATCCCTGCTAGGGGATGAGCTCATCCAAGGTCAGTTTTAGGGATGGGGTAGCGGCTCTGCTCAGTGACTGCCGTTTATTGTGCCTGTTAGGAGCAGTACATTTTCATCCATGATGCCTTGTTGGAAGCCATTCTTGGAAAAGAGACTGAAGTATCTTCAAATCAACTGCATAGCTATGTAAACAGCATCCTCATACCAGGAGTAGGAGGAAAGACACGACTGGAAAAACAGTTCAAGGTAGCGTTTTCCTACATTTCTTTGGTAAAAAAAAAACACAAGGAATTAAGAAATGCCCCGAGTTTGGGGTCATGTCTTTTTTTGCATGGACGTACAGACTGAAATGGATTACTGTTTATACTCCTCAAGTGTAATGCAAAGAAATACAGAGTTTAACCTCTGTCTGCATCGTCAGGGCCCAAGTAGATAATTCGGTGCTGCATTTTCTTCTGAACAACTTACTACTATATCTGAATGTGGGCAGCAGCCCCTGACCACAATGACATAATGCTTCGGACTCAGTCCTCACTGTCTAAGAAATACCCTCCCCATCTTATCCTTATTAAGAATAGTTATTGAAGACTATCCTAGCAGATAATTTAGAAACTAGGAAAGAGCTGCTAAAGAATACTGGAGAAAAAGCAACTCTTTCTCTGATAGGGGCATGACATTTAAAGGCAGTTAAGGTTTATATGGAATTGACTTGGAGTGAAGGTAGAAAAAGAGACTATAAGGGCAGTTGGCATAATTAAGACCAGAAAAGCTCTTATCTCAAAGGATGATTTATAACTTTCAAATGTTGTCTGTCTCTCTAATCTCTAAGTGCTTTTCTATTTCCTATTCTCTCGGTCTTTTAAATTCTCTTTTTCTGCACACTGTTCCATGTGTAACTTCTCATTTGTATCAAGGTGGAAAGAATGAGATGAGTCTGTACAGTTTTGGTTTTCATGGTAAAACTTTCCATGGACTCTGAAACCTTCCTTTGCCTCTCCCCTGAAGAAATAAGACAGCCAAGCAAATTATAGCAAGTGATGTGAAGTGAGGAAGGTTAATTTCAGAGTTCAGTCATGACAATTTCTTATTTCTACCTCTCCTTCCATAATATCAAAAGTACTCTAAAAAACATTTGAGGTAATTAGTGTCTCATTTTAAATGTTTAAAATGAATTCCTGAAGAATAATTAAGTACCAGCATTTTTTAAAAGGCTGCCTTTTCTATTTCTGTAATATTTTACATGTGCTTTTTTTTTGGCAAACTATATTTCTGGCAAAGGACTTGTGTCCAGAATGTACAAAGAGCTCTCACAACTCAACAATAAGACAAACAACTCAATCAAAAATGAGCAAAAGTTTTGAATACGCATTTTATCAAAGAAAATATACAAATGACCAATAAGCACATGAAAAGATGCTCTACATCATTCATCTTCAGGGAAATGGAAATAAACACCACAGGAAACCATTTCATACCTATTACAGTGTTGGTGCAGTATACACACACACACACACACACAAAGATATACGCGATTGACAGAGTGGTTCAGCCAACTTATATAAACAGGAAGACTAACCAAACTACTGGGCTATTTATAACAGCCATAGAAAAATGGCAGTTCAACAAAAATTTACTGAGAACTTAGTCAATTCTTGGAGAAATTGATTAGCGCTTTTTAGCGTAGCTCTTGAACCTGAAGAATTCCAAGAAAAAGTTTCACAAAACCAATGACATCAACAGGAAGAATCCATATTCATTATCACCTAGTACCTGTCACAAAGGAGACAAACCCCTGGTAGAAGAAATAGGACAAGCATATAGACAACCAAGATAATAGAAATACCGGTAGTGAAACAAAAAATACTGTCTTTATTCCTCAGTAATTGGTGTTTTTTCCCCCAGATCATTGGGCAAATGCTATCAATTACACTTTTTTGTTTGTGGAGTTTTTTTTACCTTTATTGATAAAAGTTAACATTGTAGTTCAAGGTATTTTGATGAACATCTATATTGCAAAATGATTGCCACAAGGTTAGTTTGCATGTCCACAACTCTGCCCTTGAATGAAGGCTAAAATGTTGTTTTTCTTTCAGCTGGTCACACAATGTAATGCAAAATATGTGGAATGCTTCAGTGCTCAGAAAGAGTGCAACAAAGAAAAGAACAGAAACTCTTCGGTGGTGCCATGTAAGCTCTTCGCACCAAGTTGACTTGGTTGGGTGTGTTAGTAGCTTTTCCACTGGAGATTACGTAGCACTAATATGTAGTCGGATACTACCCCGGGGAGGGCTGGCTGTCAGTGCCAGCAAGTCACTGCAGCTGCATGACATGAAACCTAGGGCCAGTTCACCTCAACATGCAAGAACTAGGTTACTTCTACCACGTGGTAACTATAAAAAAAGTAAAGTCCTTATCTGTTCTCACTGTGGCATTAAAACTTTAAAACTCGGGTTCCCAAGATGAACCTGTACAGTGGTGACTATACCATTGAAGTATTCTGCCTATTGAGATCAAAGCACTATTGCTAGGTGGTGACCTTTGTATAAATAACTCGGGACACAGGCAGAGGCCATCATTTGGAGAGCTGCTCTCTACTGGGAAACGCCACTGTGTTTTAAGCCCTTCATGGGGAGAGAGAGAGATGGATAAGGGGATGGCAAAGGAGCGAAGTAAAATATGGTGGTGTGATTGTAGGAATGTGAAACCTGAATAAACTCGATCTTAGACCTGCCATCTCCGCACAGAGTATTCGTGATGTGCTGTGAAAACGTCTCCCACAGTAAAACTGTTCCCACACTGCCTATGTCCTGGGAATGTGCAGCACATTTCATTTTACATCTGCTAAGATGATAACACTTTAGCTTGGCTAATAAGAAAGGAGGGCCAGAAGGATGTTACCAGGTAAATTTTAGAACGCGCTGTTGGGTTCCATGTGTGTAATAGGCAAATGTGGCGTTTTGTTTTCACATGTGACAGCTGAGCGCGCTCGAGTGGGCCTTGCACCGTTGCCTGGAATGAAAGGAACAGATTACATTAATGCTTCGTATATCATGGTGAGAGTCAACCGTTCATTATCAATAAAGTCAATTAAACTGAAAGGTGCTAAAGAGCAGACACCACCTATGTGACTGATTTCATTTTTCAAAGAATTTCTCAATGTGTAATGTCAAAATGAGAGAGATTTCCATGTCTTGGAACCTCTAACAAAAGACCCCTAATCATTGGAGGTACAAAAATGCTTAAACTAACAAAAGCGCTTGTTAAGGAATTAATTTTATTGTTAATTCCATCCATCTCATCTTTAAATAAATGTTGAAATTACTGTTAAGTAAAAACAGCAGGGGCAACTGGAAATGAGTTGTACATGGAGAGAAAATTGTCTACACGTGTTAGCAGAAGTGCATCTAAAAATTAGCCAAATGCACTGACTGCCTTTTTTCAATTATTTCCGTACAATCCAAACAGCGCTGCCTTATTTCATGAATGTTTTACTGCTGAAACGTTAAAATAAAATAATCATAATTGTTTGTCTTCCTAACTGAAGGGCTATTACAGGAGCAATGAATTCATTATAACCCAGCATCCTCTGCCACATACTACGAAAGATTTCTGGCGAATGATTTGGGATCACAATGCACAGATCATTGTCATGCTGCCGGACAACCAGAGCTTGGTACGTGACGCACATCTGCTGTATGCTAATGAGCCGGGGTGGCCATAAGCATGGGTCACTTGGGCACCTTGCCACAGGGCTGTGTCCTGTCTGTAGATGCCAGGGAAGGAGCCCAGACCTCTCATCAGCTCAGATTCCTTGTGTAGACTCAGTCACCCTCCCTGCCAGTTCATGACTTGATTCTCTAATGCTGGTGGCATCGCCCCTCAGTTGCACTGTGCATGGCAGTGCAGAAGGTTTTTGAAAAAGGTCTTTTTATTCACTTCATTAATGTATGACCTTCACCGACCTCTGCAAACAATAATAGCAGCTAACATTTGAGAATGCGGCTGTATTTATCACTCTACATGGTTTTTTTTTAACTTATTGGGGTGGCACTGGTTATCAACTCATTCATTCTCCTCTACAGTTGCATAACAGAGGTACTATTTTCTCATTTAATAACTGGGGAAACTGAGGGAAGTAAGTTGCTCAAGGGCATCCATGAATGATAATCAGAGTCAAGATTTAAACCTGAGTCACCCAAGCTCATGCTTTCGATCATTTTTGCTGTAGTATGTGTCCCACCCACACCATAGAAGTGTCTCCCAGCCACACACACCCCCCAAAAAAATTGTATAAAAAGTAATAACACATTGCTTTTCGCTGCCCTCGGTAAGGCAGAGCCATTACAGGGAGGGAGATAAGGAAAGGCTCTCCCATTCCCACTTAAAGGCGTTTAAGAACTTCACTAAGCTTCTACCTCTTTCTCCTCTCTTTAGTCCTTCCCTGTTGAGCTCTCTAAACTATGTGAGAGAAGGGTCAGCAAGTGGGCATAGATAAGCTTAAACGTTGTGCTTAGATCTCTACATCTCAGAATTAGCTGGGTTCAGAAGTTACTGTAAGGACATGTGAGCACATGAAGTCTAAACAAAAACACAAGGATCTGCCTCGGAGTGTCAGATTTTCGGTCAGGAAAGAACAGTGTGATTGAACCCTAGTCTGGGTGACATGCATTTGACTGTGTGCCCAGTCAGTAGGAACTTCTTCTGCACCATAGAATGGCAACCAAGTTGAGATGCTGAAGCTGAAAACCGAGTGTAAATTTTCAAATTAGCTGGCAGTAGGGGTCTGTTCTGTTGGCATGAGGAATTTGGAGGCATGTAGGGCTGTTAAAACATTCATTTGTTGGATGAATTAGTATTTTATTTTCACTTATCAGAGGACAGTCACCAAAAGCATGTACCCACAAGCTCATTGTATGAGAAGGCTGGACCAAATGAGTGGACACACGGTCTGCAGACTGTGAGGATATATGAACTGCCCTGGGCCATGTCATCTCAGTGTCGCCGAGGCATAGAAAGGGTGCAGTAGCATCGCACTTGTCTGTACTCGCAGCTCCAGTGCCCAAAGTCAGATTCACTTATTGTAGTTTTTCCTAAAAACCGTGTCTCTGGCCAGTGGATCTCAGTGGTTAGGGCATCGGCCGATGCACCAAAGGGCCTTGAGTTCAATCTCCAGCCCTGGTCAAGGTGTGTGCAGGAGGCAGCCAATCTATGTATCTTTCTCTCATGGATGTTTCTCTCTCTCCCCGCCTTCCACTCTCTAAAAATCAGTGGGGAGAATATCCTTGGGTGAGGATTAACAACAAAAATTTAAAAATGCTTCTGGACTCCTATGTGCACTCTATTGTTTATTACTAGTATAACTTTATAAGACCACAATCCTGTGACTAGCCCAGATGTCATGAAGAAAGCACTGCTAGAGGTGCCTGGACATCTCTGACCTCTGTAAATATATGTCACAAAACAAGCATGAGACCAGGGTGGGTGCCTACTGAATTTGCAAGTAGCATTTGTTTTTCTCCGTCTTTCAAGATGATCCAGTATTCCAGTTTACTACCTGTATTCAAAAGTTTCCCTGCCTTCCTTTCACCATAACTAACTCCCTCTGGCAGCCGTTAGACCGACTCCATCATTTACTATTCATGTTGTCCTCATAAAAGTTCTTTGAGATCGTTTTACTGTTCCCACTTTGCAGCCATGGAAAGGAAGGCTCAGCTACATTAATTTATTCAGGATCACATGCCAACCCTAAATCCTATGCTTAGTCTGTGCATATTGGTTAAATTTAGTGGCCTTGTCCATCATTAATTGCCTTGTTTTTAATATCTGCTAAAAGGGCGCTATTTCCATCTCCTTTGGATGAAGTTTATTGAAACACTGACAGTTACAGACTTCTTTTGTATAGCCTGAACCCAATCGCTAATCTGCTTCCCCTTATGCTGAGCTTTAAAAATAAAAATGTACTTGGCAATAGCTGTATTGAAACTTGAAAGGGTGATAAGTCTTATTGGACTGTTGGCTCATTGCTAATGCAACATTGTAATATTAAACAAAGCCCTCTTTGTTTTGAACACTATTCAGAATTATTTCTGACTTCACTTGCAGTATCTTAGCATTTTCAGGAAACTGCCCAAAGAAAGTTTAGTTTGCCATAGGAACTGATTAGGACAGGGAGAAGGGCTTATTGTCAAAATCATTGTATTGCTCAGTTTGCAACAATTAACTTTTTTTAGGTCTCCATAGTTTTCAAGGATAGAATTCAAGTACGAAGCCTGAATATTTACTTTTAATCTTAAAATAGATGAGCATTTTAAAGCTTGCCTGATTCAAGGCTAAAAGGCTTTCTATGTTATCCCCTTTGGAAACCTAACATCACATACTAACCTTTCTTTTAAAGAACACCTGGTACCTACAGCCAAATGCGTGTTTATGTACAGCCTCTGTCCCTTAACATTTATCGGAGACTGTGGCCTACTCGTGGCCCTCTCTTGAGCCCTGGTGTCCTTTAAAGGCCGATGATAAAAATCCCTTACCTCACCAGTATGTTGCAGTCCTTAAATAAGATAATGTTATGAAAGTACTTTGCAAAATGTTAACCAACTGTGAACCATTATAAACATAATCTGTAGGAATGACAATTAGTCTGTCATAGTTGCTTAGGCAGTTATGAATAATAGAATTCATTGACCTAAATCCCGTCTCCTCTTCCATGACGATCATATCACAGAGCACTTCCCAGCTGCGGCCAGTGCATCCTCCATAGATGAAGTCTGGTTGTTACAGTGACATAGGTGAGCGTTGGTAGAAATGGTTATTATCATGTATGTTTTACAATAGAATACAATCACCAGTGAACTCAGCATGATTAGATAAGGATATCATTCTATAAACCTAATTTGAAAGATGACTTGAGCGGTACGGCAAACATAAGAAATCATTTTGCAAGAGAAAATTCATACACAAATGTTTGACAGCACTGCAGAGAATGTTATCTATGTATGTATTTTGGTTCCCACAGGCAGAAGATGAGTTTGTGTACTGGCCAAGTCGAGAAGAATCCATGAACTGTGAGGCCTTTACCGTCACCCTAATTAGCAAAGACAGACTGTGCCTCTCTAATGAAGAACAAATCATCATCCACGACTTCATTCTGGAAGCTACACAGGTAACCTAGCCCTCAGTGCTGAGGAATAGCCTGAGTAACGGAGTAATTTACTACCCTCCAGGCAGGTCCAGGCATGTGAGCATGACTTAATTTTAAATATGTATATTCCCCTTTTTTCGCCTTCCAATAGTTGCTTTCCCAGCTTGGTGGATGAAAGGTAACCAGCTCCTCTGAGTGAGCACATACAAATGGGTCTGTTGACATAATGGGAACAATATTCTAGTGCTCAGTGTTTCCTCTGCCATCAGAAATGGACAGCTTGCGGTGTGTTGCAGGGATGATAAGACTTTTGGTTACACGGTATATTCATGTGTAGCATCTGCCTTCTTAAGGGGCAGGTAAGAGGGGAGCTGGCTTATATTAGTAACTGGAATGATTTCCTAATCTCTTCCTCTTTTTTTTAAAATTAATTTTAAAGATGAGAAAAATTGGCACATGAAATTTTTGCCTGACCAAAGGAGGATTCTACTGTTTCACTGTCATGAGCGGCTCGCTCTGGATTCTTAGCTGTCTGTCTACAAGAAGTGCTTTCCCAGGAGCAGGTTGCAGCCACTGGGCGGTAGAGTGAAATGAATTCTGCTGTCTCGTTGTAGGATGACTATGTCCTGGAAGTGCGGCACTTCCAGTGTCCCAAGTGGCCTAACCCAGACGCCCCCATCAGCAGTACCTTTGAACTTGTCAACGTCATCAAGGAAGAGGCCTTGACAAGGGATGGCCCCACCATTGTCCACGATGAGTATGTATCTGCTTCTTAGGTTTCAGGTGCACACGGTGACCTGTTGCATTGCTCCAGCTGCGGAAAGGGAAGACTTTTTAGAAACCTGTTCCCTCTCAGGGACGAGTCTGTGTCATTTCTGACATGTACCTGGCAGGCTGTTGTGGTCCTGTCTACACTTTAATGTGTCGAACCCTCCAGGTTCTAGCATTTGTGCTCTAGAAAGGGGAAAGTCCTGTATCTGAGCCCAGAAAAAGAGATTTGCTTGCTTTCCGAGGTTTTATGTTTCAGTAATACAAATCTGCCAGTTAAATGACTAATGATCTATGTTGACTAGATAGTTACCTTTATTTTAACACTCCTACACTGAGTTTTCAAAAACACCTATTAGGGAGGAAACCTTTTAAATATGGCTTAGTTGATTATCAGTAAAGTTAAACTACTAGAGTTTACAGTGTGCTTTGAAGTTTAGAGTTCTGAATTGGGATTTCAAAGGTAAAGAACGTAGGTCTCAAAGAGAAGTTGTTCCTGGCTCAGAGATTTTAAGGTACAAAGAGGGAAAGGGCCACAGGCAGGCCTCATGGTGTATGGCTATCTGGACAAGTCAGCTGTGTAGAACCTCACCAACCTTTAGCCAACATGGCACTAGTTACACATCCTCATCTCTAGTTTAGTTCCCAGGGACCTAGCTCTCTTGGCCAGCAAATTCTCAGTGCATCCATCATGCTCATTGAATTACCAACTACTTCAATAGCATAGATATTAGTCAATTTGAAAGTAAAGCTTATGTTGTCTTCCCTTCCCCCCCTTGAACTTACGATATAATTGAAAGTGCACAAAGATTTCTGGCCTAGGTCAGCACCTTTACCTCAAATCCAGAGTTCGCTTCTGTTTGAAGGAAGCCATTGTACTGGCTGCTGCTTTAGGAAATGGTGACTATTGCAGAACGTCGGCCTGACTTAGATTAAGAATTCGGCCCTAACTGGTTTGGCTCAGTGGATAGAGCATCGGCCTGTGGACTGAAGGGTCCCAGGTTCGATTCCAGTCAAGGGCATGACCTTGGTTGCGGGCATATCCCCAGTAAGGGGAGTGCAGGAGGCAGCTGATCAATGTTTCTCTCTCATAGATGTTTCTAACTCTCTATCCCTTTACCTTCCTCTCTGTGAAAAATCAATAAAATACTTTTTTTAAAAAAAAAGAATTCAGATTAGAAGAGCATTATAGTCTAAACTTCAGTTCATGTGAAAACCACCAACAGGGTATAAAAACAGCACACAGACAACCTCAAAATCACTGGGTAGTTGCTACTGGCTATGAAACTTGAGGGTAGGCAGTTATACATAAATTTAGAGCTGATTCTAGAAGGTTCCCCCCCCCCCCCAGTAAAGTGAATCATTTTTAAATTACTTCTGGGTGTTACCATCTCTTATTAATTCAGGCCAAATCGTAATGTTGCTGCCCAAGTTCTAAGACTCGCTTAGATGGTATAGTAGTAACACTCAAGGAATTTTGTCCTAAAATCAGTAAAACACTTAATCTTATAGTTTTACGGTAAGGGAAGGAGAAAAGAACTCCACCACCTAGTTAAACAGTGTCAGCAGCGGTATTAGCAGAACTGCCTCATTCATTCATTTATATTCAGCTTTTGGGTGCATTACTCAATGGGTTTTATTTTATTCCACCTCTGGAATGATCCAAGGCAGCTGTTCTTAGGCCTCACTAAGAAAGGAGAAAGTTAACCCTAAACCAATGGAATATCATATAAGTGAGCGGGATGCAAACCGCCTAAAGAGTGTGTTTGTTTCTCCAACCACCATCAGTAGGTGATAAGCGATTCCACAGAAATGACTTTTCCACATGACTCAGGAACAACGTTAAATTGTTAAGCAGCTGCTCGCTCTAGTGCAATACTCCGAATGCCGGTTACCTTTCAGTACCTACATCCCTTCATGATGGCCTACAAGCCCCTTCGATGTTGCTTATCTGAAACCAAACTTGTCCTCTTCCAGCCGGCCCCATCTCCACCTCTTGTTGCTGCTCCCACCCTTCCCGCACAGTCTGGCCTGCTTCCTTTTCCAGCTGCCAGCCCATCCTCCTACAGCCACTTTCCCTGCACAGACTCTTTCCTCTGCGTGCCCCTTCATCCAACACACTGTTCAAACTGTTTCATTTCACCGGTGATTATCAAAATCATGCACAAACATCACACCCTTACCAGAGCCATTCCCATTTATCGGCTATGGCAGCTATTTGTCCACATGACTGTTGAGACCAGCAATGGTAACTTTCTCAGCCCAGTCTCCAGAGGGTGAAGCCCAGTGCCTGGCACATAGTGGGTATGATGCTTCAGACTGTGATGACCTACAAAAATTCAAGGTTATGTACCCCGGTAGGAATTTTCCCCAGAGAGCCTTGCACCTTGTTTTTTTGTTGTGTTTGTCAATTCTTCTATGAACAGTAAAGCCAATTTACAAAGTGTTTTAAACTCAAAATTAGAAATGAGCGGACTTGGAGAGAAGACCTGAGCGCTTCTACTGTAAGCCAGAGTTTAGCTCTTAGGGCACAGACCACACGATACTCTGGTCTTCATAGCGATCTTTTTAACACCTGCTTTCATGGTCCTCAGCTGGGACCCAGGTAGATGGCATTTCTAGATAAACGATAAAATTCCTCACCAAAATGTAAACCAATGCTCTTTGAGGGAAGGCACAGCGTCCTGTATTCATCTGTTTGTCAATTCTGTTCAGAGCTGAGCCATATATTACTGTCAAGTTTTCACAAGGAACTCTGTTTCTACAGAAGTTGGAAGATAGGCATGGTTCTTACACAGTCTTGAGAGACTATAGACTAGGCCCTCACTCACAGCACATTCACTCTGGGACATGTCTGTCACCCAGTGGATAGCACAGTAGCCTAATCTCACTGAACGGTTCTCGAAGTGTGTTTTAAAGACACTTGATTGGCCCTTCCATGAGACAGAGATTCAAGAGGTGAACACTGTTTTCATAATAATGTGGATGCTGTTTGCCTTGTCCACTCCTTCTGCCTCGAGCATACAGTACAGCGTTCCTGAGCTGTGCGACCTGGGAAGGCATCCTTGCTCTGAGACTTAATGGAATGTGTGCTTGCATGGTTTTCCTTAGTTCTAATTTCTGATATTGACAGATATAGCTCTTTGGGGGTTTTCAGTAACTTACTTTAATTTGGTCCTGAGATAGTCTATAGGAGATGCAGAAATGTATGGAGTGCCGTCTATATCAGCTGCTGCAAAGACACACCTTCATCACCAATTCATTTGTTCCTCAAATTCACCCTCTGGGAGGGGACCTCTAGGATCCCTGCTTCACACATGAGAAAACAAGTATAGTTACGCTTAGTAACAGCCTGTGTACACAGATCGTAAGTGTCAGAGCTACAATCATTTGTGGGGACCAGTGTAAAACGAAAATGCAGGAACAACTGTCCAAAAATTAAGAATTTCTCCATGGCTACAACAGAGCACTAACCTCAAGTGCAGGACCCTTCTGAGTAGGGGATCCAGCAAACCCCGCCCCGCTCCCCGCAACTGCACAGGTGGCGAGGCTAGAAGCCGGCCCTGCCAGTCAAATCCAGCTACTTTCACAGTTTGCATCCTGCGCTCACATCTGTCAGACTGAGTGCTTTCCTACTTTATTTCTCATTCACTTACAAAGTTTTAATGTCTTATAGTACCGCAGAGGTGCTTGCATTGCTATTTCCCCCCAAGATTGCATTCTTGGCTATCATGTTAAAAACAACCTCTTAAGAGCAAAGCTGTAACAACTGTGAGTAGTTATATGAAACAGTAAAAAGTGATTCAATGGGCCATTAGATGTACACACTGACTATGGAAGGAACTCCGGTGTGTTATAAAATGTGTATCAGCAGAGCACCTAACATTGCATTGGTTGGTAACTTAAAGTGCTTGCGTTTCTTTTGAGTCTTTGTGGCAGAGGAAGGAAAGATGAAAACGTTTCGTTAACAGCACTAGTTAAACAAGCATTGCTTTGAGGGAGGGCGGACAAACTGCCACAGCCGGGACTTTCAAGACCAGCGGTTCTCAACCTGTGGGCCGCGACCCCTTTGGCGGTCGAACGACCCTTTCACAGGGGTCGCCTAAGACCATCCTGCATATCAGATATTTACATTACGATTCATAACAGTAGCAACATTACAGTGATGAAGTAGCAACGAAAATAATTTTATGGTTGGGTCACACGTGAGGAACTGTATTTAAAGGGCCAGAAGGTTGAGAACCCCTGTGACTATTCTTACAGATCTAGCTTATAAATGACCTGTCTCATTTTTTACCACAGCCCTCTAATTTTAACTGCAGATCCATGAAACTTGACAAACATTCTTTAATTCTACTTAACTCCTAAACTGCTAAAAAAAAAAAAAAATGGCCTTTCTATCTTTTTTTCATATTTGTGCTTGGTTTATAGAGGGTACTTAAAAATATCTATGCATTTGATAGATTTGACTCAGTCATGTTTAGTGTCTTCTTGCATAGATACTTCAGACTTAAGAGTGGCTAAATATAGGAAAGGCCAGAGCAACCCCACATGGTTTGGGTAATTTTAAGAATGAAGGAAGGAGAAAAGGAACCCAGGTTTAACAGTTTCTCTAGAACAGACTAGCAAAGGTTAAATTCTCCCCCTGGAAAACATTAGTACCGAGCTAAAATGAGACAGTAGTAAACTCAGTACAACTTAGCATCTGAGGAAAGAGCAGTCATAACAGGATTATATGCTCAGAGACCTGAAGGAAGACTGTGTGAAATGAATTAAAAACCTGTGTGTGTGTCGGGAACAAATCAGAACCTAGGAAGTGGGAAGACGTGCTGGTAGTAAAATGGACAAAGCAGAAACCAAACTCAAACTGGATTCAGGAGTTTCAACGTGAGTCTCAGAGGTGATCCCACAAAGAGATGCAAGAGGAAGGAATAACGGCTGCGGTTTTCCGAGAACTGAATAAAGATAAATTCTTACACGAAATGATCAGGACACATTGGGACATTAAGACACCTGAATACCACAAGGAACAAGACTGAACTAACAGTGATGCGTAAGCGAGTTTACCTAAAAGACTGAATTGAGAGACCGTATAGTCCAGTGGTTCTCAACCTTCCTAATGCCGCAACCCTTTAATACAGTTCCTCATGCTGTGACCCAACCATAAGATTATTTTCGTTGCTACTTCATAACTGTAATGTTGCTGCTGTTATGAACCGTAATGTAAATATCTGATATGCAGGATGGTCTTAGGTGACCCCTGGGAAAGGGTCTTTCGATCTCCAGGTTGAGAACCGCTGGTATAGTCTCTTCACATGCAAATAGTTTATTTAGATAAATTGACCATAAGTGGAATTTCAGTACATTAAGAAAAAAATTATGCCACATTCATTGATTACAGTGCATTAATACTAAAAACCAATAATGAAATGAGACCCCAAATCCTTATACTAAGACACTGAAATCCTTATATCTAGAATTGTAGATAATTGATGGGTTAAAGAGGTATTGAAAATAGAAATTACAAAATACTTAAAATTAAATGTGGCCAGGCTTCACTGAGAAAAAAAAAATTCTAGCCTAAGTTGTATTTATTGCAGAAAAGATTAAAAATAAGGCTAATGTTTCACCTCAAAGAAACAGGAAAAAATAAAAAGTTCAAGAATTAAAAGATAAAAGCCAGCAGTGATGAAATGGGGGCAGGGAGGACATAGTCTCATGAATGATAGAACTTTGAAAAATGGTGAGGAAAAAATCTACCATATATCTGTAATTACATGAAAACATTTGAGAATTGTTAATATCTTTAGGTGTGATGGTATTTTTTTCAAATACTTATCTTTTAGAGTTTTATTACAAAATATTAATGAATAAAATACTTGGGATTTGCTTCCATGTACATGGGGGAGGAAGTAGAGATAAAACAAGATTTCTCTTGAGCTGGTGGCTCCTGTGATTTATCAAGGGCTACTATACTTTTATGTAGGTTTGATATTTTCTATAATAAAAGGATAAAATAATAGAAGTATTTTAAAGGACATAAATATTTACAACTAATTCCATACTATAAACTCTTTTATGACTTACATTTATGTTGAAAGTATGACCAATATACCACCCTTTTTCCCCATTGACCTCCTCCCTGCCCCCGCCACCCCCCCCCACAACCCCCACCCCCCGGCTTTCACTGCACTGTTGCCGGCATCTGTGGGTTATATATATACATACAAGTTCTTTGGTCAAGTCTCTTCCTGCCCCTCTCCCTTCAATCATAAGCATAATAAGTAAGACTTTTTTAACATATAGTAGATGTGCTAGACTCTGTTCCTAGTCATTTACATGCATCAGCTCAAATCTAGGCTCTAGTCACCAGCTATGAGGCTTTGGCCAGTTAATTCACCTGAATGTGCCTTGTTTCTTCAACCTCAAAATGTGGCTAATAGTACCATCTAAAAACAGGTTATTGTGAAGGTTAAGTTACCTAGCAAATATCTAAAGAGCCTAGCAACATAGTAAGAGCACACCACACATTAGTGATGACTAAGAACTGAATAAAAGGACGAGTTCTCAAAACTCTTAAGGCCAGGCTGCATTTACACACCACACAGAACAGACATTAGAATGTAAAAATGTCTAAACACTGTCAAATAAAACCAGTGTGTTCCATTCAAAGGATTACACATCATGAAAAAGTTAGATTGATTCTGGGAATGAAGAGCTGGTTAAATATTACCAAAAAACTCTGGCTTTACAACATGATTATTAAAGTTATTGCTGAAAAATCAAGAGATGTTGCAAAGCAAAATAGCACCTATTTATAATCCCCACCCCCAGACAAAAACTCAGCAAACCGAAAGCACAGAGCATCCTCTGTAACTTGATCAATGTTATTTATCAGAAAAACCTACCATTTTTATTTAATATTAAAAACTTAGAAGCTTTACCATTAAAGAATACAGAGAGATGCATCCGTGTAGTGCTAGAGTGCAAAACCATCGAGGTCCTGCCCAACACAGTAAAGCAAAATACTTAAGGGTAGAAAAGAGGCAAAACCGGCAGATAAAGATGTAGCCAACCCAGAGAAACGGTTCACAGGTTATTAGACCTTAAAGAGAGTTCTGCCATGTGGCCAGGTACAAGTTCACCATGTGAAAATCAACTTTCTATCAACTGAAACCAAACAGAAAATGCCGTGAGTCCATTCTTAATAACAAACTCTAGTTAACCCAGAATGAAATCAGCCAAGACTATGAAGAAAACTATAAATTCTAATTGAAAGCATTAAAAAATACGCTGGAGCAATTACTTACCCAATGGAAAAATGAACTAAAATCAGACTTTACACCAAAACCAGAATAAAATCCAGATGAATTCATTACATGTGAAAACAATGTAAAATTCTGGGCTAGAGAGAGCCTTCTCAAACAAGATTCCAGAAAAGCCAAAAATGAGAATTTGAGCAACTTGATTACACTCAACTTCATTACGACATAAACAACACAAACAATGTGAACAGAAACTGCAGATTGGAAGAAAATGCTTGCAGCATGTGCCATAGGTAACATAAAATAACTTCTATGAATCCATTTAAAAGAGACAAACCTATTAGAGAAATGGCCAAAGTATATTAATAGTCAGTTTCCAAAGAGGAAATATAGATTGTCAATAAGCAAAGATATTCAACTTCCCTGATAATCAAGAAATACAAATTAAAACAATAGTAAGATACAGTGTTTCACCCACCAGATTGGCAAAAGAATTGCACTTTAAATCGATGAGGAAAGCCCTGGCTAGTGTTTCTCAATGGTTACAGCGTAGGCCCGAGCATCAAAGGGTCCGGTTCCTGGTCAAGGGCATATGCCTGGGTTGCAAGTTCGACCCCCAACCTGGCGGGGTGGGTATGAGAGGCCACCAATTGATGTGTCTCTCTCACGTCAATGTTTTTCTCTCTTCCTTCCTCCCCACCACCTTCCTCTTCCATTCTAACCGGGTGAGAATTAGCCAAAAAGTAAATACATAAATTAATTAAATGATGTGGGAAAACAAATATTCTCATGCTGGGAGAAGTGTAAACAGGTAACAAACACTTGGGAGAGAAACTGGCAATATCTTAAAAACGAAAACAGGCTTACTTGTGACCCAGCTCTTCTCCACATGGCTCCTCTTCCGATGCACACAAGATGCACATGTAACCTCGATGTCCATCCTTGGGGATGAGTAGTTGGTACACCTGTTGCTGGTGAAAGAATGAGCTGGTTGAAATGCACTGACATACTGGCATCTGGAAGGCTGCATCCAAAATTGCAGCCGTTTTCATCTGTGAATCCTTTACCTCTACAGTTGGAGTGATTAAAGATGTAAAAATCAGTAATGTTTTAATTTCATGTAAGAATAATGCAGAAACTCCATATTTAGTAGTTCTTAACAGCACAGTAAACACAGGGCATCTAAGTTCTAGTCTCATTAGTACCAGAAACACCACCTTGAACAATTGTATTGAATCCTCTGTTTCTCATCATTCGTGTGGAAACTGCATCACAGTTCACAGGAAAATGGAGCTGCCAGCCTGGTGAACAGTCTCCTTCTAAGACTTTTAAGCAAAGAAAACCATATTTTTCAAAGAATTTTATAGAAGATGCCGTCATTTGGAAAGTTTAGTGCCTAAAATAATTACTTAATATGGAACTCATTTTGAGAATTCTCTGGTTGCACTTGAGCATTATATTTCGACTTTTATTCATATTTTGTAAGTTCAATGAGCTGTTTGGGATTGTTCAAAAAAAAAAAAAAACAACAACACTTGTAGAGCCTCTCACCTTTCTACTGCTCAATGGCTTAAAGTTCTCATATTGTCCCTGCCATATTATCTAATCCGGCCGTGCATCAGATCTTCCGTATCTCTCCCAAGTGTAATTTTGAACTTCTCCTTTCATCTTAAACATCAAGCTAAGTATCTGATACAACCAGTTTGGAAGGTTTCACACTCATAAAGAAATGTCATCTTTATCTCAGATTCAGCCTCTCCATCTCTTCCCCTGTCCAGTAGTTCACTCATTTTTGTGTTTTAGAGTAAGTGTCAATACAGTCTACTTGGCTTCTATGAAGATATGCGAGGGTCATTGCAGCCCCTCAGTAGATCTGAATGAGCATGCTCTTTCTTCCCAAGGTATGGAGCGGTTTCGGCGGGAATGCTGTGTGCCCTCACCACCCTGTCCCAGCAGCTGGAGAATGAGAACGCGGTGGATGTGTTCCAGGTTGCAAAAATGATCAATCTTATGAGGCCTGGGGTTTTCACAGACATTGTAAGTACTCTGCTTATTTATGAAGACTATGCAACGTCAGTCAGAACTCAGGCTGTGGAGCAGTGGTTCTCAGCTGAGGGTGATTTGGGCCCCTCCCCATCCCCAGGGGACATTGGGCGAAGTCGAGAGACTTTTTTAATTGTCACAACTGGAATTGGAGAGAAGTGTTCTGGCGTCCAGTGAGTCCAGGGATGCTGCTGGGCATCCTGCAGCGAATAAGCAGACTTCCAAAACTCATCTGAGGTGGAGAAACTCTGCTCTGGAGGGTATAGGGTTCTCTAGTTACAATAGGCAGATATCCTGTTACCTTAATTGACTCTCGACAGTGGGAATTAGTTC
Source organism: Murina feae (assembly GCA_004026665.1). Lineage (NCBI taxonomy): Eukaryota > Metazoa > Chordata > Mammalia > Chiroptera > Vespertilionidae > Murina > Murina feae. The sequence goes on along the minus strand of PVJC01002729.1, from coordinate 7,862 downwards.
CAAGTTAGCAGAAATCTAAAGGATGTGAAGAAAGCACACATCTTGGTTGTAAAGGATTCGTGTGACTTTTTTAGACAGCATAAACGTTCATTCCTGCTTCTCTAGTATGATTTCCAGTTACGTTTCTAATTAGTGTTCCTGCCTTAGATGAAGTGACTAAGCTGCCCTCTGGCTCAGCCGTCTTCCTCTTGTTTTTTCAGGAACAATACCAGTTTGTCTATAAAGCAATGCTCAGCCTGGTCAGCACTAAAGAAAATGGAAACGGTCCCATGGCAGTGGACAAAAATGGTGCTGTCCTCATTGCGGACGAATCGGACCCTGCCGAGAGCATGGAATCTCTGGTGTGACTGCGACCTGCCAGGGCACCTAATTTGTAAAACTTCTGAAGACTGAGAACTTTTTTGAGGCCTTTTTTGCCAGACTCTAGGTTATACAATAACCCAGTTACTTTTTTACACTGATAAAAGTTTTGATATTTATTTTTTGCCATTTTATGTCTTAATGGTATCCTACTGAGCATTTGCACCTCTGTTCATTCCCCACCCCTCAGCCCCCGTGAAACACAATTTGACCTAGTTTGCACTATCTGATCAGTGTTACTGCCTATAATCTAATACTAAAGCAAACCCTGGTGTGACATTCCGTAACAACATACATGCGACTTTTTTAGTTCAGTACAGTGAAGGTCTTTGTTATGACAGTGAATCTTGGTTCTATTATTATTATTGCTAAAGCAGTTACATTCTACTAGCAGGCAATGCTGTGTTTTTCCTCAGCCCTCCTCTGCTATTTTTTTTTTTTTTAGACATTGTTCAATGCTGTATGCCTTCTATATTTTAGTGGATGAGCACTGTTTTCTTTTAAAGAATAGTAGGTTGTTGGGAGCTACTAAGAAGGTCGGTCAACCTCATGGCCTTGAAACAGTTCCGTGTATGATGGGGAAGACATCCATTAAGAAATTAGAAGGTTTCAAAAGTTGCTTCATGTGAACATCACTTATTAGTTACAAACGTATATTCATAGCTTAAAAATGCCCAACTGTGTCAAAATAAAGGATATCTCTGAATTACAGTTTTCACAGTAGCTATGTGGACAGTGTGTGTTATTTCCATTTGACTCTGAAATAGCTCCACCCTAAAAGCAGGGCTACCTTTTACAATAGAGAAATGGCAATATTTTACACAACTCCATTAAGAAACCCTTTTGTGACTCTACATTAATGTTTCGTGGTTTATAATACCATGCCTCACGGCAGGTGGAATATTAAAATTTTTGCAGGTGTGTAATTTTGAAACTAGTCCTCTAAAATTCCTATTACTCATATCGCAATCTAATAAAAACTACCTATCTAGTTAACATTCTTTTCTTTCCTTTGTTTGCCAAACGTTTCATGATAAATCTCATAATTACATACATTCTTCTACTTAGGATTAGAATGAAAATACTGTATTAGCAAAAGTCTTAGGACCATCTAGACTCCCACATGTGGGCAAATCAGATTTGGAGAGAGGAAAATAGAATCTTGGATAAAACGTGATATCTACATTTTAAAATAGTTTTTAGAAGAGAGAGACTGCTTTGTATGTTTTTGTGCAGTTTATTCTCAAGAACAGACAACATCAGTGAAAGAGGCTGATGATCCTCACACAGAGCCCAAGGCCCAGCCCCCGGAGCCATATTCACCCCACTGTACAAAATGGGAAAATTAGGAACATCATGAGGAATTTCAGTTCCGTTAGAAAAAAATAACCTACCTACCGAGGTCTGTCTCCTAGTGCTTGTTTGCTTTCGAGGGACAACTTCTGTCAGGAGTGAAATCACCACCAGAACTGGACCTGTTTAAAAAAAAAAAATGGGTTTTGATTATTTTTTATGTCAATAAACTTCAACAACTGGCGATTTTACTGTCTTGGTAGGCGTGCAAACACTAATATTCATCAGCACTGAGGTCCTATTTCTCCTGCACTGGCTTTCCGTGAAGTTTGTCCGAACGGTGCCAACGCCCCTAAGCAGAGGGAGGTCGCATGCCACACCCAGGAGTTCTCATGCATAGCCCAGTCAAGGGAGTTCTCATGAACCACATGATTTTCAGGGCTAGGTTAATCTCACCTGACACACTCTTTCCTTTGTTTGCCAACACAGAATAGTCCTTGAGAAAAGATGTGCACATGAGCTGGATGATTAAGACACCTTTACAGTCCCCCTGCTCCCATCAGAGGTGATACAAGGAAGCTGTACCTAACACTCGAGAATAAAGCTTGACTGAAGCACTACAACTGCCAGAAGGCCACAGGGAATCGGGAAGGGAAAGGTTTCAGACCATTACGAACTAGATCATTATAGTCAATTCAGTAGGTTACTTTGGCTGCTTAGAGTACTGACACGAGTTAACTGCAGTAGTTGGCACAGTGGACTTGACTTTCAGAAGTAATGTTCAAGTTGGGGTTCATGATCCCTCGGGAACTTTTTCTTAATGTAAAAGTAAACATTGGTTAGGAGACAGGCCACAAGTATTCCCTTCTGTGCTATTTACAGAGCTCTCCATTCATGGAACTGCACACCCTCCAGCACAGTTCTGTGACCCTCTCTTATGGCCATCAGAATCACAATAAAGAGAGAGCTAGCAAGCAGAATAGAAACATTACAGGGATGGTTTAGAGGTTCTGAGAGCCAGCTGTTCATTCACAGCAGGCTGCAACTGAAGTCTGCAAACCCTGACCCACTGAACTATGAGCAATTGCTGTTTGCCCATCTTGCCAAAGTGATCCAAGTATACTTCACTGAGGACAGCGAAGCGCAGCCGTTCCTCGCTTTCCCCACAGAGTGTACCCGCCTGTTCTTCATTTGTTTTTGACAAAAGCTTGCAGCTTTTCCGGGGCAGAGCTTCAAAGACGGCATTTTCTTTGAAACATAAGCACACTGCTCTACAAGGTCGTCATCACTGCACTCGGGGAAAGGAAATAGCTTCTGCAAATTAATGTGTGCTATTGTGTAAAATAAGCGTATTGGGTACATGACTTTAGCTCTAGGTACACAGAATGTGCACATCATACAAAATTGAATTGCAATGGCCAGGCCAAGCGGCTGTGCTGGACATCAGAGAAAAGACCCCTCATTTCCATCAGGAGAACTGTCTTGCAGCCAAAAGCCACAATATCTTTTTTATGTACAAAAAAAGTTAACGTCTGAATTTCAGGAAGAATAAGATCAATTGGTTTTCTCAGTTTTTATTCATTGGAGCTTTTAGTCTATTTCAAGTAGGAGAGTCCAGCAAGGTCAGAGAAGGTGATGGTAAACAAGGTCTGGCTGTTGGGAGGTTTTAGCCCAGAGTGACATATTTAAATCAACTAACCTTAATTATTTCTTAATGATACAGCACAACTGCCTTGTTATGAATTTTTTTCTTGAATGCTTATATATTGTATTTAAAATTAAGATATAGTACCAACTTACCAAAGATACATAGTACTAATTCAAAGCAAAAATAAAAAACAAAAGAAACCCAAACTCATCATAATTTAAGAAATAATGATAATAATGTAGTTTGTCTTAAGAATTTAGCAGTTATACTGGAAAATGCATTTCAACTCCTTAAGTTCCAAAGTTTATGTTCCAATGGTGTCGGTGAATTTTTATATGAAGGGAAATGCCTGCTTTTTTTTTTTTAACAGCTGTAATTTCACTTACCCCTTTGCACTTCCCCTGAACATCTTGCCATTTAACTTCCAATACTGGCTTTACTTATCTCTAGAAAGAAGGCATGCTACAAATAGGAAGGAATTGTAATAATGATATTTGGCCTCTACTTTGTCTTAGCTGTTAAACTGTTTTTAGTATTTTTGTTAAATATTTGCAAAGGGAAGAATTTTCTACAGAGGATAATTAATTTCAAGAAAAATATCTTGAGTTTTAAGAAATAAACATCTCCAGACAAGGAGACAGCCGATTTTATAAAATGTCGCAACTCTCCAACATTTGGGGTAGTGACTCTTTTGTTAAGACATTTGAAACTAGCAAGCAGCCATTGTTTCTAAAAACTAAAAACAAACAAAAAAAAATCACCTAGACTTCATGTTGATTCGTGTTTCTTTCACTTCATTTTGAAATAGCTAAAATCATTAAGACTGTAAATATTTTGTTGCTTGGATAAGCATCTTCTGGGAACTTTGTATCTATGGTATATAATCATAGAATTTTATATTTTCATATAAAGCTAATTTTTTTCTAGTTTCAACTCCGTCATAGTTTTGTTTTTGATTTTTGATTTTGGGGGGGTTTTTTGTGTGTGGTGGATATGTGAATTCAATTTTCTGTGATTTGAAGTAGCAAGAACCATCTTTGCATTCCAAAAGAATCCAACATGTGTAATTTCTTTGAGGCAGTGGTTGTGAGAGTTGGGTTTCCTTTTTAAATTCCATTGACCATTTGTGCAATAGGAACTAGACATAGTCACTGAAGACATTTGCTGCATTGACCCATCTGGAAAAAGTGTTTTGGGGTTTTTTTAATTTGTTCCAGGGGGAGGGGTTTTGTAACCTGAAATTTTTCCCTTTTACCTTCTGTTTAAAACTATATCAAATCATTCTATTATAGTGTTATTTAATATGTAAATTGTATTGCTATACATAAAATAAAGTATGGTTTTGATGTATTCATTAGTGATGAGCATTTCTATGAAAATATCTATATCAAGTAAAAAATCAGGTTGCTAGTCTCCCTTAACAAATCACATTTACACCCACTGACCCTTCATCTTAGTTTCCACGTTAGTACAATGAATATTAGGAGTCATCTTTACAGAGCCAGAAAGCCAAAAAGGAAGTGTCCGTTCTGAGTTTTTCCTCCTTTAAAGACTAAACAATGACAAAGTTTTAGCTGCATAATGAATTAAACTGTTTTCACTTTATGAGTCTGTTAAGTACTATTCTCCCCGTGTATCGACTACAGTTGTAGCAACTTCTCCCTCTTAATATTTACTGTGAGGATGCAGACTAGAGCGACGTGGAGAATGTGAAATATATAGGGTTAGTATAATCGCTTCTACTTAGTGCAAGGAATCTTGACATTTCCAAATAGAGGGACCCGAAACTGGCAGCTTTAAACCGCCATTCTTTTTTAATCTTAGGTGGCCCCACATTCAGGAATTGAACTCTTAATATCACAGTTCCAATTGTTCCTTCCATAGAGATTAAAGAGCTGATACTTCATTCTCCCTAAGTAATGGAACTTAAGGAATAATGGATTCATAGTTTCCAGTGCTAGCTGGAAGAAAGACCAATTTCAGCACAAAAAGATGAATCTCTGATGCTATAACCCTAGTCTTCCTCAAATTATACTCACCGGAACTCCATATGTGCTGGAACGGGAGTAACAGCTGGAGAGGAGTAGTTGGGTGCCTTTTTCAGGTGAGGCATGTACTCACCAGTTCACCAGAGTCTGTGTCTCTTCTATCACCTGCATCTGCCCAACATCAGTCGTTTAAACCTGCTTAGATCCTGTGAGCAGTTACATAAGAATTCTGAGACCATTTTCCATCTCAGCTGGTTTTCCAAGCAGCATGGGGTAAACGGGGTTCCCACATGCCTAATCAATATATATATATTGATTTCAGAGAGGGAGAGAGATAGAAACATCGATGAGAGAGAATCATGGCTGACTCCTACATGCCTCACACTGGTGATCTAGTGTGCCCTGACCAGGAATCAAATCATGACCTGGTTCATAGGTCAATGCTCAACCCCAGAGCCATGCCAGCTGGGCCCTAATTACTTCTAAGTCCACCCAAGATGGTTCCATAAAGCAGCAGCTCTGACTGTTCAAAATAACTGACAAATCAATTCTCTACTCCAGGGCTTTTTCTGTTCAGAATATAACCCTAGGTTAGGAAGGTTCATTTCTGCTACCAAGAATGGAGCAAAGAAAGCGGAGTGCAAAGAGCCACTAACCCAAAACTCCATTTTCTGACAGTGAATTTGGACTGTTGAGAACTTAAGATTTAGGAACAAGTCATTACTAATCATGTCTGGATTCGGAGACATGCTTCATGTCACTGGTGTTGGTGAAATAGCTTAAGTCACCAGAAGTAGGAACTCGGGGTCGGTACCAGCACGGTCAAGTTGCCTTTGTGATTATGAAGTTTGCCAGAAAGACAGACAGGCAGTTTAGCTGAATTTAATGATCATGTTGCTTAAAAACTGAAATATAGGAAATTAACTGATTTGTGGTCATTTGAAATAATCCATTTGGTATATTTTCTTCCCTTCCCCATACTATTTCTGCATGGTGTAAGGTCAGGCTTGGAGGCAACAACCGATAGGCCTTGCAGAGCTCAGGAGAATGTTCTAAATAGTAGGCATCTTGAGCATTTCATTGGAATTCATTCCATAAGCATTTGCTGAATGTCTACCACAGGCCACATGTTAGCTATACTCTGTACAGAATGTGAACTTGTTGGCAAAGGCACTTCAAAAGTCAGATGAGGAAAGATTACAACTGAGTCTTAAAAATTAATTCTTCAATTGATGCAAAGGTATTTATTTGGCACAACAGTAGAGATGAGAAAACAAGTAACGCCTATAACCATGGAGGTTACCCAACTTACAGACTGTGCTCCCCTCACTCTTTATTCTGCATTAAATTTGTTACACCTGGAATTCATTTCCCCATAGTGGAAAAAAAAAGTTAAAGAATGAGGACTATGGGATCAAACAGCCAAGGGTTCCAGTCAGTTCTACCACTTTCTAGGCAGAATTGCCCAGTAATTTACTGGGTGATTTGGGATAAATTACTTCACTGCTTTATGGTGATTTGCATCATCTGGAAAATAGAGAAATGAATGTTTACTGAATTGGATTGCTGTGAGCAGTGAATGAGAAGATGCATGCCTAAAGCTCTTAGGAGAGTCAGTATTAGCCATTATAATACCCTCTAAACTTCATTTTTTAATTGCTTAGCAGAACTCTTATCAATCATGAAACAAAAAGTCAACTACCTTTGCTTGCCCAATTAAACAGTAATATTGAGGTATTTCGTTCACTGATGAGGAAACTCGCAGCATCACATTAGATGCAAGGCAGGTGGATGGGGATGAATCCATACATTCTGCTGTCCCGAAACAGGTATGGCAGAAGCATAAATGCACAACCACACATAGTGCCCCAAGCTTCAGTATTTCTCTTCTAATTTGCTACTGTCAAACACCAAGCACAGAATATTGTATAGCACTATGAAAGAGATAAACTTCGTTTCTGTAGCTAGCTATACTGCCCTATCTCAACCCCCAAACCCTATAAACTAATATAAACAGTGATTATTCCTTTTCTTCAGACAATTTTTATATCCTGTATCAGCTCTCACTGTGTGCAATATATCACTGTTATTATCAACTGTCATCTTTCCTCCCCCTAGAGGTCTACTTGGCCTCTTTAGCTATTGCGAAGAAGGGTGTGCCATAATTAGAAACATTTCCTGTTCGAAAAGCCCATAAAGTACATTATTTCAGAGTATCTCACTACATAAGTAAGATCATCTGTTCCCTCTACCAAAGCTGTATTGATTGTTGAAGAAAGAATTCAAATTAAAATATATATTCCAATATTTAACATGTTTATGACTCATGAATCCTATAAATGTTTCAAAATTGCTCATCTAAACTAATAAAAGCGGAATAGTAAAATTAACCGTTTCTCCAGGACGCCCACAGCCAATCAGAACGGCTGTATGCAAATTAGCCCAGCCAACATGGCGGCCGCCACTCACGGACCTGAGTAAACATTTAGGCAGCGTCCGTGCAGCAGGAGCGAGAGCGAAACTACCTGCTTGCTGGCTCCTTAGCCTTTGTTTGGCCTGAAGCAAAAACGCAC